>JABXWE010056926.1:0-10324 GCA_014611495.1 Limonius californicus | reverse complement strand
GATATTTCCGTTAAAATCTCGATTTCGAAAATTTTCATGAATTCAATACTTACCCTATACCATAGGCTAATAAATATTTAATAAATATTTATTAGCCTATGCCTATACCTATAAGGTATGGGAAAGTAAAAATGGCTAGGTACTCCAGTTTTAATACTGAGCACACATTATTTATACATAGTGATTCTAAACATGTACAAAAAACTTTAACCACGTATAGGTGGGGATATTTAACAACTAAATTACCTAGTTATTTTTTTTTAAATCCAACGCAGTTACTGAGATGTTGCGCTTCAAGATTTTTTTACATCAATTCACTAAAATAGGTAAATAACTTTTTTGTTTCTTGTCCAATTTTGATAATCTTCATTGTCTTGGGCAGCTGAGGGTCCAAGCTTCATTTGCAAAACGCACAGTTGTGTTGGAAAAGTGGATAAAAAACGGCCCAGAAGTGAAAATTTTGCTGTAAAAATTTGTAAATTAGATGTGTGCATTTTTATTCGAAACTCGGTTAAATAAAACCTTAAATATTAAATTTTCGAAAAAAAATTGTATTTTCTTTTGGAAAACAGAATCCCAGTTTAGGACCTGCAAAAAACTCAGGTTATTTATCTCGTTTTTAAGATTTACCCTAATTTACAATAATTTAAACCAAATTTGTCACTTCTGGGTCAGATTTCATCTACTTGGTACAGTCAATTGTTCAGACTGAAAATTAAGCTTGGACTACAAACTTTCTAAAACATCAAAGTTTATCAACATCGGACAAGAAATAGAAAAGATATTTACGTTTTAATGAATTGATGTAAAATACTTTAAAGCGCCGAAATTGAAAAAAAATGACTAAATAATGTAAGGGTTAAACAACCTCAGCTATCCGTGATTAACATTTTTTTGTACATGTTTACATGTTTATAATCACCCTGTATATTTAACATCTATACGAATAAGCAACATTTCTACAATTTTCTTACAATTTAATTTTTAATTTGTTTCCGATGTTACTTAAAATATAAAAACGTGCTTTCGATTCAATATAATGAGAAAAGTTAAACAGCCATCGGGTAAAAAATCTCATCTCATCGTAAAATTTACTTATACAGGGTGTCCCAAATGGGACGGCAATATTTCAAGGATGAATTCCAGAACTTATTGAAAAGTCCATATGAACATATGTCCTAAACGTAACCGTTAACGAGTTACTGTTCATTTCATAATTTCTTTCTTTCTTTATCAATTCCTGTTTTACCTTATGGTGTCGAGGTTGCTATTCATACATTCGGGATTAATTGAAGGTGATGGGTCCCCTTTGGACTTGCATCACGCTCCACCTGCTCCCCTCAACTACATTCGCTCTCTACATTTTCACAATTTTTGTTCATTGTATGAATGATGTTGTGTGTGACTTGTTACTTCGCCTGGTCAGCCAGTGGTTAGAAGAAGCTCCGTTAATTGTAATCCAACGTCGAATGGTTACCGAGCTCAATACCGACCTTAGGAATTACAGAAATTTCTGCCTATCCCAAGATTCGAACCGAGGACTTCGCATTGCGAGCCCTGCCCTCATACCACTGGGCTACTCGAGGTGCTTATTTCATAATTTATGTGGCTAAAATTATAGTTCTATGAGTTTTATGAAATAAACCTTTTTTAATTCATTTTTATTATTATATTTACAAGAAATGTTCAAAATTATCTCCATTGTGTTTGATACACAAAGCCGCACTTCGCAAAAGAGGTCGCTGCGTTCTTAACATGGTTGCTGGGTTATTCCTAATAATATCGCCCTTCTGCTGTATTCTTTGGCGTAATTCTTCTACCGTGTGCACTTCAGTTGCATAAACAATCTGTTTCATGTGATCCAAAAGATACAAATCTATAATGGAGTCAGGTCCAGCGAACGCGGTGACCGTAGTACGGGTCCTCCTACTCCAATCCATCTTCCCGGAAAATGTGCGTTAAGCCAAGCTCTAACACGAAGACATTGATGTGCTGGTGCCCCATCGTGTTAATATAGTAATATAGTATATAATTGCACGTCTAATATTTAATGGCACATCTTCCAGTAATAAGGGTTAACAGTTTTCTAGAAAATATTCGTAATTCGCACCATTCAAACGGTGTGGCAGTTGAAGTGGTCCAATCAGACGATCATTAAGAATACCAGCTTTCATATTAACACTAAATCAATGTCAAAAATGCGAGAGTCTTCTTAACTGAGGATTTTGTGCAGCCCATTCATGAAAATTATGATAATTATTGATACCATCTCCTGTGAAAGAAACTTCATCGGTCCATAAAATATGCGGTACGTTTTGATTATTTTGTAGCCAATTACAAAATCTTAAAAGAGTTTCAAAATCGTTACCTAGAACTTGAACTCTTTGATGTGATATGGATGTAAGCGAGCCCTTCTTATTATTCTCCAAACCGGGTTTCTACACATTCCGGTACGTAATGCAATTCTTCGTACACTTAAAAACGGATCTTCTTGTAATAAATCAAGAACTTGTTCATCATTGTTTATGGGTCTACGGACAACTCCTTGGTCGACTGCATGTCTTGCATTGAAAGTGGCATGTTCCCTCAGCTGATGATGTGAATTACAGAAAACTGCATGCGTAGGCAGTCTGCTATTGGGATATCTTCTACGATATGCTTATTGTGCTGCTAAAGTATTTCCATAGCGCAGACTGTAAACATAATGAATATCTGTGCATTCTTCATTTGAAAATAACATTGGCATTGTGAATCACTTGTGAATTACGATGGGAATAAGAATACAAAGAAGAAGCCAATAATTTCAGTATCACACTAATAAACTGACAAGTTACACACAATAATTTGTTAAAAACGATGTTCAAATGTTACCAAACAAAAGACGCGATCATGGCAACTAGATCAGTATTTCAGAAATCCGTTAAACTGAAATTTTAGCCACATAAATTATGAAATAATAACTCGTTAACGGTTACATTTATAATATATGTTTATATGGACTTTTGGACTGGAAATAAGTTATGGAATTTATCCTTGAAATATTGCCGGTATGTTTTGGGACACACTGTATATGAAATATTCCAAGACTCTTTCATTGTGGATTTCCATGGCCATTTTTTTACTTAGGATTTTTTGCCTCTTCCGGTAATTGGTTTTTTTCTAGAATTCTAGATAATTGCGCGTTAAATAGCTTTTTTGTAAACTAAAACTTTAGGTGGCACTTCCTCGAGCAATTCTATCCAAACGCCTTTTATTTTTAAATAGCAATACAGAGCAAAATTGTATTGTCAAAAGCAGCGTAATACCGCCAATATGTAGAGTTTTCTGTCAAGCAATAGGAATGGCAGAAAATCACGATCTGCGTACTTTTTATTCATTCTGTACATTAATTAGATACTGTGTCTATTAGTTTATTTAATGAATGTTACATATTTGATTTACATGTATAAAATATACATCCATGATTTTCAATACAGCTGACGCCCTTCGACGCGGTTTTTATTTGTAATTTTTAAATCATATTGTTTATCATAATTTAAAACGATTTTTCAGTTAGTAATAATACTAATAATATCATTAGTTTAGATTACGCACTTTATAAACATGCTCTTTTGTGTCAACAAAAGAGCCATAAGGAAATGAATCTAGAATAATTAACTTAACAGCCCACCCAGCTTCATTGAACAGCGAAGGCAACTTAAATAAGCATAAAGCAGGCACACAGAATGAGTATTAATGGCTTACTTCATCGTTCATTCAATATTTGTTATAGAAAAGCATTAATTAAGCCGTTTGGGATAATAGTGGATGGATTTGGCTCACAAACGATTCAAATCATTTCATTAAAGTTGGTGAATTGTTTTGCACATTTGTTTAGTGAGAATTCTCCCAGTTTGAATATATTTGCTGGCATTACATTTCAGTTAGACTTATTCCTTTAAGAAAAATCAGGATTATTTAATTGGAATTAACAAAAACAAAATTTCATAGGGGCATCGCAAACCCTAAAAACTACTAACTCTACAATACTTTAGCGTTGGTTGCACAAATCAAATGTACACAGCGCATGTAATAACAGATTTAATAAATAACGAATCTAACTACCGTAACACAAATAATAATAATAACGAAATATGAATAACTGGAATACCATCGACCTCTCCGCAGTAGTGCCGGTGCAAGAGTGGTGGTCTTGGTATTGCCGGGATGCGTTTCTAAACCCTTCTTGCATTCCCAACGGACGTGACATTATCTTGAGCTGATTCATTTGTTCGTACCCTAGGAAACCCTGGTTGCTATAGTAACGCATTCCGTGGGTCCGACGAATTTATGGACACTGTGAAATTCTTGGAACCTACCGCTACAATCTGTAAGTTATCTGAATTCTAGATTGCACGTATGTACAGGGTTGGGTAAAAGTACAGAACAATGTAAATATCTCTACTACGATCATCACGATTTCGTTAAAATTTTCTACATGAAGGTTCCGATGTATAGCGGATACAATAAGCATATTGGCGGTTTATAAGGACTTCTAGTTTAGCTGGAAATGCTATCAAATTGTTTAATTTAAATGGAATACCCTGTATATTTTAAGATATATCGGTAGAATTAATTCTTGTGATTGTAATGTAAGGTTTGAAGACTTAATTTTGAATAATTGTAGAGATATTGAACAACAATGTTTCGTATTATATACAGCTCATGAAAACAAAAGGATGTGAGAAGCGTAAACAATTTTGTAGGTATCAAATTTTGTTAGGTTTGTGTTGAGTTGTGGTGATGTTCAATTAACAGGTCGAAAGTATTTTGAACTCTTAGAAAATCAAATTGTGCCTCATCTTGAAGAAGAAGGGACATTGCCTAATAATATATGGTTTGACCAAGACGAAACACCACCCCTTCTTAGAGTGCTTTATCTCTTACGAGACGTAGCGATCTTCTCTCCTATGCCGGTGTTGCGCGTTTTTAGAGTCACAGCCATAGAGGACCTACAGTTTAACGTGGGCTCCGAACCACGGGAAGTGTAAACACTTCTACTCCAGAGAAGATTTCTAGGCAGAATACCTCGCTGGTTTGCCATTGCCTTTCGAGGGAGAACGGCCGTTAAAAATCCGATGTTCTGGTCCGGGAATTGAACCCAGGACCTTCAGCGTAGAAGTCTAACGCGCTAACCTCTAGCCCACGGCCGCCTCAAACACCACCCCAGTACGCTCTAAATGTTCGGCATCTTTTAAAGCAAATATTCCCAAATATGTGGAGAGGACGCAGGGACTTTATTGAATGGCCCGCTCGTTCTCCAGATATAAATCCATTGTATTTCTTTCTTTTGAAACATTGAAAACCTAGGGATTTATACCGAACGACCGTATAATTTGAAAGTATTGAGACGCAATATTGTTGGTGAACTAACCAGAATTCCTGCAAAGTGTAGAGAGCATTTCTATTCTTACTTTCTTTATTATGATCCTCGTTTTTACCGCTTATGCAGTGTCGAGGTAGTGTTAGGCATGGCTAAGCTAGTTTGTGCTATGCACAACAGAGCCCGACACTGCGGGTTGGTGTGTAACCGTTCTTGACCTGCCTGGTGTATATGTGTAGTTTTTTTACTCCTTTAGTGCTATCGTAATACGAGAACTGCCATAAATTTGATCGCCAATGGAAAATGGAGATCGGAACCCAGTACCGACCACACAGGAAATCGGAAATGTGTTCTCACCCCTGGAGTGAGTCGAACCGGGAAGCGCTTGGACTATTTCATCTAAAGCCTGACTTTCTTACCTTTGAACCATCCTCACCATGAGGATCTCGTTAATGTAACTAAAAGATTTGTACATAAGACGTGGTTATTGCCACGAGGCAAATGGTGATCATTTTGAACATTTTCTCAAGTGATGTTATTTCTTTTTTTATCTGTTAGTTTCTCATGGTTTGTTTTGAAATGTTTGTCGCCATGTGTTGTTAGATAATGAAACAAATTACGAAGCATTACTGTGAGTGTTTTGTTCAATATTTTTAGAATCATTAAAACTAAAGGCATCAAATCACATATCACTTAACTCACAAAAAGGGTTCTGTTGATATGTCAAAAAATATACAGGGTATTCCATTTAAAATGAAAAGTTGATATAATATCCGGCATTGTATCGGCCATATATAGCGAAACCTTCAAATAGAACATTTTGTCGGTTGGTTAAGTCAGAAATCCTGGTGTGGTCCGACACTCTGAAACACAATTTGAAAAATGTAAGTTTAGTCTAATATTTTTAAGGATCCCCTTCTCCAACAAAATATTTATACATATCTTTGTTAAATGAAAACTAACAAATTTTCTTTACTAAAGAACAATCACTGTTGCACCTCCCTGTATATGCAAAGAAAATTGATCCACGTTATTTAATTCATTTTCTAATAATCAGAGGCTGATCAGAAAGCCAGGTAGGTAATAGGTAGGTAACTAATCTGTCTAAAGACATCCAGTCTAATGTAAGTGCACATTGTTGATAAATTATATTTATCTGGTTTTTTCTTGTCCATTCAAGTTTGAATTAATTGTGATCCGATTCAAAGTGAGAGTATCTTTGAGGGCACGGAGTACTTGAATCTAGAAAGCTATCTACTACAACAGTCAATTAGTAGATAATTGATTTAGAAGAGCGAGATCGAGGATCGCGGTTTTCCAAGCATCTCTAAGCACTACAGCCATCATTGGCTTATTCTACACCCTAACTAAGAATTTTGCGTATCTGGGGTAGTAATAAAAATTTAAATATACTCAAAAATTTGACTTAACTAAAATTAAATCGTTAACCACATTTCTTTTAATCAAAAAAGCCTAAATACCCGAAAATGTTCATAATGGTAGTCCAACTTTGCGATTGATATAGACTTGTTCATGTCACTTGTACCTCACTAAGCAACCTTTCTACAACGCTAGTCATTGCCAATTATAAGAATGAGTACTTTGAAGGAGAGTGTTTCAATATAACCGAAGATGTCCAGACAAACTCACCGAGGAAGGTGGCTGGCTGAGCGGTAGGGCGTTTACCTTTCATTCGAGAGGTCTTCGGTCCTAATCCCCTGCCGTCTGTCCTGACTCAGGTTTTTCGTGGTTTTCCTGGGCCATACAGGTAAATGCTGGGCCAATATCATCTACGAAATTCCATTGTCCAATTTTCCTGGTTTTTTCTATCCTTGCATTCCCATTACTGCCTGAAGAGGGGCTTAGGGTTCTCGTGCGGAACCCGACTTACCCCTTCCTTCTCAGACAAACTCGAAATAAACCTTCCAAGGTGTCTATCTCTGGAACTTTTATTAATGATTTCTAGAAACCTCTTATCCTAATAAGCAAGATTTTTGTCAGACCGCCCAGAAAGTTTATTTTCAGATTATGATCAACATTTTTAGATTGAATATGTTGGAAAAGGGGTTTGATATCAATCCTCCTAGGATCAACCCTGCAATTCAAAAGTTTTCTGTGGAACACTGACCTCTTCATTTTTTCGCGTTTCTTCTCAGCGCTAATAGAGAAACATGTGGAAACTACAGTTTAACGGCGAATCCGAACTGCAGAAATTCCAGAGAAGGTTTTTGAGATTAATACCCAGCGGTTCCAATCGAGTTGGGGAATGGGGTGTTGTGGGTTGTAGGATAAGATTTTTATACACTGCCGTGGTAATGGGAGATCGAACCCAACCTATAATCGACATTTTGCCCAGAAAGCGAACGTTTTGCCAGCTGAGGTACCACCACATGTAATTGTTGTAAAATCTATTAGCCAGCCGTCGTTTACAGACTTCTATACTATACTTAAATTTTATCGTTCATATCCTACATATTTTCATTATAATTCTCCTGGTATACATACTTAAGTAAATCATTTGCCTCACTATATTCGCATGGATTAGATGAACTATGGAACTTAAATACTGTATTACTAATTTGCACCTAAATGTCTCACTGCTGGGCATTGGCAATCTTCTCTGCCACCTGCTTCTCTTCAGCGCTAAAGTAGAAGCATGGCGTACTTACCATTTAATGTCGAATGTAGACGATATATATATATATATATATATTGTCATGATATTTTGGTTAGCCTTGTATTTTCCTTCTGTACGTTATATTTGTGTTAACTTTAGTTGGTTTGGAGTACAATGTTTGGCACATCGAAGTATGTGATAAAGGATGTTCATTCATTTTTTAAAAGGACGTAGGCGTAGATCGAATGAGATCGTTGAAGTGTTTCGATTGGCCATACATGAGGGTTGTCAGGGGGATGAGTAAATAATTTAGTGTGCAAAATAAAATGTAAAAGCTGCGGACGTGAAAAATTGTTCACAGGAATCCGGGCTTGATAGGTAAATTCAAAATTAAGTTATAACAGTGTTACGTTTAGAATGGAATATGTTTAGGTTGATTGTAACTTTACAAAACTATTAAACGTTGAAGTTTAAAGAAACTGGTAATCTTTTATTTAGGATGCATTCAGATTTGATGACAGCGAACTACGAAGGTGTGGTACTATAATTTATGAGCAACCCAGTAACTGAGATAGACCCCTATGAGAACTAACTTCGAATAAACTCCTACAAATCTTATCTTAAATATGAACCTCTAGCAGTTTATTTTAATACTACTTACATCCGCATGGTATTTTCTCAATTTCAAATAGATTTTTTCAACAAAAAACGCTCGGAAATCGACATCCGTTGATACCTCGTAAGCAGTTCAGTTATGAAACTCAAAAATTTCATTGGTAGGATTCGTGAAACCGTACGTAAACAAGCAATAAAGAAAGTTTGAACTTGAAGTGCGGAAGTTTACTCCAACTCCGGAATTGGATAATTTGAAAATACTTACACATCCAATTTTGATAAACAAACTTTGTAGACACTTCATTTTTAGAGTATTCTCAAAATTATCCCAACCCTGGAACTAGTGTTTGTGATTAGAAATTCGTAAAATAGTGACCTAAATTGGAACAGTCATTTTCAATAATATTCATACAATATTATAATATACAGGGTTCGGCAAAATGTAGTACCCATTATAAACTACTTATGAAAATTTATTAGATTAAACAACAAAACAAGTTTAGACATATTTGTAAACTAGAGGGATGGGAGTTTTTATTTCCTGAATATTGTGCCCCGCAAATGACCGCCATTTTCCGCTATACATTCTTCTAAACGGCTGATAAAATTTTTCGTACCTAAACGTGTGAAGGACGTCTCGCTGAATAGCATTAAGTTCGATTGGGCTAATTCACAAACACTCTACTTTTTAAATAGCCTCAAAGAAAATCGTGTAGAGCAGAAAGTTCCGGAGATCTTACTGGCCACAGAATGGTACTATTTTTTTAAATCAGCTTGTTTCACAAAAATTCTCTCAGTATGACTTGTTGCGCTGTCTTGTGGAAACGAATAATCTGGAGGAAGAAATTTTCTGTATATTTGTAAATTTTAAATTGACTGTTGCGCCAATAATATTTTAACTGCTGCCCCAACAACTTTGGGGCTACAAAGTTGAGCGGAGATGTATGTGTAGGGGTACGAAGAAAAAAAAATTTAATAACATTGATATAAGGCATACATGCATTCCAGCTTTGAAATCAAAAATGTATGCAGCAATTCGGAAATTTGACATGTAAATGAACAACCCTTGCGGAGTAATTTTGTTTCAAAATGTTCCGGAGCGAAACTACTTAAACACATTGAACCTTGAATCGACTCTTGATAATTCGCCAGCACCGACTAATTTTGAACCCTGTAGATTTCGTATAGAATGTAATCATTACTAATATTAAGTAGTATATAAAAGTAACATTTCACTTAAGGATTTACAAAATACTGGTACATTGACTGAAGTCATCTATTGTAGGGCCATACAACATAGTCGATCTCTTACAACAAATATTTGTCAAATATTGTCTATTTAATTCTATTTAAAACATATCTGGATTTCTGAAATTTATGTGTAACTAAGAATAATACCCATATAAACAGACCCTCTTTGATGATATGAGTAGTGTTATGCTTCCTTTAAAATAAATCTAAAGATATTGGAAGTTTTCAGCCATCTAGGATGTCCTTCAATTCAAATACAGGATGATTTCCTTTCTCATCATTATTAAATATTTTAGCAGTTGCTACAATTAATTTCCAGATAATTCTGAATGATATCGTATCTGAACAACTAAGAAGGTAATTCAATCTAGGAATGCAAAGATTTCATTATCTCAGTAGCAGTTCATATAACATACATTGATATTAAACCCATATTAATTACATATGACATACATATAACGAATTCACTTCTCACATGT
>JABXWE010056924.1:0-13177 GCA_014611495.1 Limonius californicus | reverse complement strand
ATATGCTATGGTATGTCAATTTAGGTTTATTAATTTAGGTTAAACTCAAAATTTGGCGCCCAACGAAATTACATAATTATAATTTATTATCACAATTTAATAATAATTAAAATTCATAGCATATATTTATGGTCGCTGCCAACGTGGGGCGATTTCATCAATTATAATTATTATTAATTTAATTACAATAATACATAGCAATATATATATATTGTCTTATTTTTCTAACACATTTCGTTGATTATCCTATATATTATCATGCTTTTATATTCGGATAATACTTGTTCTTCAGTTGGACATTTTACCTTCTTATGTATTTCAAACAATAAATAACCACAAAGTAGGAGGGGGATATTATCGATAGCATTTTTATGTTTTCATATCTGCCTTCTATTAAAGCGGGATTTGGTTTACCGAACATGATGAGACAAGTGGAAGGGATACGCAAACAGTATAAATTGTACGTCTTCCCTTAAATTTAACAAAAATAATGGTGACTATCTCTAAAACTATAACGTGGGTCGATTATAAAAAATATAATATACTCACGGAAACTTACCTTTTATTGCCTGTTACCTAATATTGATCGTATTGGGAGTTATAAATGATGACGTCAAGTGAAATTTAATTGGAATCGCAGTGGTATCTAAAATAAATAGAAACTATATATCACTATTACTGGTGGAAGATTTTCCAGGTCCCTAGAGATTAATGCTTTGATGGTATTCTCATTTGTGGATGTACCGCAGCATTGGCTCTATTATTTTATTTCGCCCGAAATCCTATTCTAAAGTAGTTCAGCATTCCAAGTACAGTTTATTAGAAGTAAGAAACGTCGGAGCAAATACAGCAGAAATCTCTACATAATTAACGAGTTTTATTAAGAGACAATCTTGAGCTTCTAAAATATGGAAGCTATTATCTCGTCTTTGAAATTGTCTTGCTTTAACGCAGTATAGCAATTTATGACGATTCAATGTTGCTGTGCAACTTGTGGCACAGGTTTTTTCGGCAAACGGTGCTTAAAATTCGTTATTGTAAATTAAATTTTATAGAAAACGTTAGTGTAGGAATTGTAAATCATAAACCAGTAAAATAAATAAAGTATGTACAAACTATATACAGGGTGACCCAGCGAAACGAAACAAGTGTTTTGTGACAGTAAACCTCATTTCTTCGAAAAACACCCGAACATGCCAAATTAATTTGCCAGAGCGACATATAATACGGTTATTTGGGTTCACTTATCTTCAGCCCAAAAATTGGGGTATCTTTCACCCTAACAAGGGGTATCAGAAGACATGTTGAGTATTATTTCCTGCGAAAATGCAACCCAAAATTTCAGGGTAGCATATATTGTGGAGCATTTATGCAATATTGACCATATGTTGGCATAAATATTTGAATGATTTTGTTTACGTATTTGGTAGTTGTTTAAATAGTTTATCAAAGAGAAATATTCAAAAACGTATGTGCCAGTAGAAGCGCCTAATTGTCCAATCAGTAACATGCATATAAGCATGTCAATCGCAATTATGTTTTGGAGTTGGTGAGAAAATGTCAGAAGACCGGATCTGCCGCAAATGAAAAGCGAAATGCTGAAAATCAAATAAGAAATGAAGCCATGGAAGTCGCGTTTGGTTCTGTGCCACGTTGTTGTCGATTCCACCTTGAGTACAAAGCAAATGGCTATTGTATCGAATATTAGTGGAACCAGTATTCAACGAATTTTGAAACTCCATAAGTTTGATCCCTAGAAGATTCATTTGCTGCAGGAACTTAATGAAAACGACTTTGACCGCCGGTTGAAATTTTGAGAGACTATAAGCGAATGGGCCATGTATTATTATTATTATTATGAACCTTTCGCAGGCATTAGAGGCCCATTGCTTTTGGTGAGACAAGGCTAAGTTAGTTTGGGCAATGCACAACAGGGCCCGACTCTGCGGGTTACCGTGTTGGTGCGTAACCATGCTTAACCTGCTGGTGTGTGGTGTCTTTTTGTGTAGATATGATCTTGTTACTCCTCTAGTGCGATCGTAACACGAGGAGTGCCATTAATTTGATCCCCAATAGCAAATGGAGACCGGGACCGAGTACCCATCACTCAGGGAATTAGAAAAATTTCCGACCCTGGAGGATTCGAACCGGGAAGCGTTTGGAGTATTACATCCAAAGCTTGGCTCTTCTACCACTGAGCCAGCCCCGGCCTTGGGCGATATATAATCCCAATTTTCTTTTCAACGTCTGGTTTTCCGACAAATATACTTATTTCATAAAGGATGCAGTCAATCGCCACAATTGTCCCTATTAATCGAATATTTCACGAAACACATACTCATCTCCCCGAAAAATTAAACGTCTGGGGTGACATTTTTGGTTAACGTTCCGTTGGTTTTTACCTACCTGGTAATTTGACTGGACAGATGTACTGATGATCAATTAGTTCGAAGATCGTTTGATATTCCGATAGGACGGAACTCCTCCGCATTATGCATTGGTTGTTTGACAGTATTTTGATCGAAGGTTTCCAGGTCAATCGATTGGAAGAAGAAGCACTATTAAATGGCTCGTAAGGTCAGCAAATTTATCTCCGCTACGTTTCTGTTTGAGTGGTCATTTTACGAGTAAAATTTACGCAACGCAACGCGATTCTTACAAGATGTGCGGCAACTATATAATCGACGAATGCCGTCTAATCATTCCACAAATACTTGACGACATTTTGAAAGAACTTTTATTACTCTAGGGACACTGGTGGTGCTCATGTCGAAAATTTACTACCATGAAACTTTGGACTGCATTTTCGCGGATAGGAATCCAAAAATAAGATACTACCACCAAGCAAATTCATCGATCTTTCAAATGGTACGTTCTGATACTTCTTGTCATTTAAAATTTTGAAGGTGGGAGTCACCCCAATTTTGGGGTTGAAGATAGGTGAACGGAAATAGCCGTATTAGATGCCGTTCTGGCAAATTAATTTGACGTGTTTGGGCGTTGTTTGAATAATTGAGTTTTGGTTTCGTTTTCGGTGGACCGCCCTCTATGAAGGTCTTCCGTTTACTACATGAAATACAGCAACTATCCTCTATTATTTAAGTAGAATGCCCTGTTCATTTTTGATATATTTTATTTGGTTATTATTACATCTACGAGTTGGGTTTCTTCATGCAATTCTGTTGTGTAACTGAAGCAAAATTGAATTATAGTCTATAATAGGAAAAATATCATTTGAAATGGAATGCCAGATTTCGTAGGCAACCAACAATACAGAAAAATTGTTTTACATAGCAAACCATGTTCAATCAAACAAATATATTGCGTAAGAAGTCATAATAAATAAAAGCTTCCAAAATGTAACAAATTTTTATGTATTGAGTATGTTTCAAAATTTTACCTATTGGGACCGTTTGTAAATTAATGGAGACTTAGGTTACTCCAATGAGCTATTTTATGACCCAATAAATGTTCTAAGACAGACATCAAGCATCATTTTTTAAAAACATGTAGAGCCTCAAATTTTCTACACGGATATTATATACAACTTGATCTAACAGTTGTTCTCAACAAAACATTAATTGCAAGATTGGCCATTCAACTTCGGAGTAAATTAGGCAAATTGTATCACATGACTGTTTACCTTAATGTAAAGCGATTTGAACTAAATGTTCATTGTACTAATGCAAAACAGCTCATATAGAAAGTTCCGTGAGTGTTTAATTCAAGAGTTAATCAGATAAATGGTTTCTACTCTTTATAAAAACATTTAGTTAGGGCTACGTAGAACTTATTGTCACGTAAAACTAAGAATAGGTAATCTAATATCTGAGAAAGAAAGTTTGCCTTATCCTAAGATTGTGTTAAATATTTAATGATCTATATAAAAGTTTCACGTGGAAGTTTGTTTGGTCGGCTACTTAAAAATCCAACAGCTTAAAATGACATATAACAACCCCCGTTCAGTTGTCATAGTTCCTACTGACATGTTTATATAATTCAGTGTGTAAAAAATATAGAAAACAAAACAAACTCATAATCTATCTATATTTAGCAACTACTGACAGAAAGTGTTGAGTTTCAAGTACAATTATTTATGTTATCCATTTCATTTCAAATTATCGTCCATTGAAATTTATCGACTAAACAGCTACCAGTCTACAGTATTTATATATATTAATAACAATAATAGGAAATTTCAACAGGTATTTATTTTTATTTTAGCTTTATACGTATTTCGACATACAATATGTCATTATCAAAAGCATTTAATGAAGTAAACATTTGTAGTTGCTTGGGTAACAGCACACTGGATCTTGGTTTCGGGCTTGGCTCAGGTCTTCTATTTCAAAACGTCCAATAGCGGGGAATTTATGAGCTCAATTTGCTCATTCTGATATTTCTTTTATCATGGTGTTTTACTCTGAAGCTTCTATTTGAAACGTAGGATTTCAGTAGTTGGCTGTGTTGTTTAGGCAAGCTTGTATATATTTTATATTTCAGCCCATCGTGCCAGACTTTATTGAAAGCTTGCGCAACGTCCAGAAATATTATTAAGCAGATTTGCTTTTCTTCTAGTGTCCTTGCGATTGTGGTTGTAATTCTGTGGACCTGGTCAATCGTGGAGTGTTTATTTCTGAATCCAAATTGGTGATTTGGGATCAGTTTCTTTTCTTCAATAATAGGTTTGAGTAGCATCAAGAGTAATTTTTGGAATAATTGCGATATCGTTGGCAGTAACGGGATTGGCCGGTAGGACGTTTTCGCATGTGGTTTGCCAAGTTTCGTAATCATTATCACTTCTGCTACCTTCCATTTCATAGGGACATGTCGTAGTCTAAATGCTTCATTGTTTATGTACGTTAGTTTAACAATTCCTTTTCTTGGAAGTACTTTCAAGATATGGTCGGTTATAAGATCAAATTTTGGTGCTCTTTTAGAACTAATATTTTTAGTTATCTCGTTAAAAACTTCTATCGGTGTAACCATAGTGGTGCTACCATAGTTTTCTGGCTCTTCTTTTCTCGCATATCATGTCTTCTATTTTTTTTCGGACAGTTTATGCCGCTTCCTATTTTCTTAAGTGTAGGAGTGGTGCTGCTTGTTGCAAATCAACAACGAGTTGCTCCACTTCATTGTCAAGTTGGTCTGTGGTCTTTAATGGTGTGTTTAATTTGATTCATTGTTCAAGCTCTTTTCTAAATCCTTTCCAATGTGTCCGTTGGTTGGCTAGTGATGGCGGATGTTCAATGATGATAGTGTCGCTTATCTTTAGGATGATAGGAGAATGATCTGAGGATAAGTCATGACTATCCTCTATGCTGCTATAATTCGATGACATGCCCTTCAGTACAAAGAAGTCTATTAGGCCAGGGATCTTTACTCGTAGATTGGCACTCACATTTGGTTTGTTTGGTCGCTTCATATAGATGCTTTCCTTTGGTAGTGATAATCCTCGATCCCCAGTAGGTGTGTTTGGCATTAAAATCTCCTCCAATTATATAGCGATTTCCTAGCATTTGGAAAAGCCTAAGATAATAGTTCTTTTCCAGTGCATACATTGGTGGGCAGTATATTGCCGTCATTGTGAAGTTTTTAGTTTTTATGAAAACTTTCACAGCTGTTGCTTGTATCGCATGGATTCCATAATTGGTTTCCTCAAAGTGTTTAATATTTTCTTTAATTATTACCGCTGAGGCGCTGATCCTCCTTTTGCAGCATTATCAGGGTGAATTGTGTGGTACCCTTTTATTTTTAGGTAGTTTTACTTTAGTAAAGCGGGTTTCTAAATCCAGACATACATCTATTTTCTGTGCCCAGAGGAATATTTGTAGTTCATGGGCATGCTGGAGCAGTCCATTTGCATTCCATACTAGTATTCTAATAGACGAAATCATTTTTATTTCTTGTTTTTGACCGCTGCCTTATTGCTATTTTGTAGCATTGTAACTCCATTTAGAATAGATGTGATGGAGTTCTCTTGCCTATCAAGTTTTCCAAGTATTGCTTGCAGTGTTTTGTTAATTGCGTCCAAGTTTATTTCTTCTTTTATACTTTGTTGCGACTTATTCTTTATCTTCTGAGCATAAAAGTTCCCTGTTGTGCTTTGTTGAGGTACTGGCCCAGCATTTGGCAGTGTAGGAAAATTCTGTTAGTTTTTCACTAACGTTGTCGTTTGTTGCGCAATAGTTGTTCTTTGGTTATTTCTATTGCCTTCTTCTAAGGTTTTATCTCTTCGCTTGCGAAGTTCCTTAGCGATTATACACCCTCGGTAGTTTGCCGGATGTGCTTCGCCGCAGTTAGCACGCTGAGCCTTTTCAAGTTTTGTTATTGTGCAATTTGTAGTCAGATGTATTACAATATGTTTGAGTGTGTCCGAACGCCTCACATTTTTTACATTGCTGTATGAGGGCTATTTTCTTGTTCAATTTTTATAATCATACCTGCGGTTTGTTTGATTTCAAATATTTTCTTGCTGTCTTCTGACTTGTCAAAGGATAGCATGAATAAAGGTAAAAGTTTCTTAGCGACAATGTTGTCCTTCTGTCCTTTTTTCGTAATGTTCGTAACTTGCGTTACCTTAAAGCCTTTTCTAGTCGGATCTTCATGTTGGCTGTACTCTCCTGGTTATGACTTTCAAAGGTCTGTCTTGTTTATTTTCATATGTGAAGTATTCTACTTGTTTTTCGCGTAGAACAGCGATGAGACATCGATAATGGTCTTCATCCGGTACATTTACTTTAAATATACCATTATTCATGGCCGTTACTTTGTGTCTAACATCAGCTTTCCGCATGAGGTTATGTACTTGTTCGTAATTTTCTATATTGACCAAATTTATTGGTGGTGGTTTCTTCTCATCCAGATTCTTTCCTAGTTGTTTAGATGTTGATGGTTGTTGTTTTGGGGTCTCCGGTGTGGTATTTGCTTTTCGTTTTTTTTATTTGTCCTAGTTTTCCAAACTATCCACTCTATTTCTCTCACAGCTTCTCTTCGTCGGTGCTGTCTTCAACTTTCTTCTGTATTATATGGCTTTCTTCGGGCTTCGCCACTGAATTTTCGAGGCTTTAAACCCTTAGAATTTATTGATTAATATTATCTTGTTGGCTATTAATGGTAGTAATGGCTTGTTGCCATGCATTCCATATCTGAATTTCATTTTACGTTTCTAGTTAATTTTCTTGGAAGATGCTCTGGTTTTGCTGAGCCAAGAGCGCTTTCGCTGGAGTTGGAGGTTTATGAACCGTCATTATGCTGTATACGCATTTTAACGCATCTGGAAAATGAATAGTTTGTTTTCTCTTACCTAGCGGAGTACAATCACATTCTCAGGCGATTGAAGTTTTTCGCTGGCTTATCACAATTTGCGTTTCGCACGTACATGATCTCGTACTGAATTACACTACAGAGAGCGGCGTCCAACACGTCTTTACCCTTCAAAAGTAACAATGCAACTCTCGTTAATTTAAGTATTATTTACAAGTGGAGCGTCAGTGTGATCCTGTGGTTAGAGCTCTGGTGCGGTAGGTCGGGAATTCAAATCCCCAAATTCGATTCCTGGCGGGTGACCTATCCAGTCGCTTTAAATAATTGGATACCTTCAGTCGGACGAACAAGCGGTAATAATACGGTTGCCTGATCCGCAACAACCAGGTGTGAGAGCAAAAATACGGGAGCTCTGACCTTCCGCCTTCATGGGGTGTTGTGCCTCACCATTATCATTATTATTATTATTATTGTTTGCAAGTGCTAATCAATTAGGACAAGTGAATCACATAAGTATATCAAGTAAACGTACTAACACTATGGCTCGTAGAGTCGGATGTTTATTACCAGTGGTATTGATATTAGCCGTCGCGGAACCCTGTAATCCCCAGAGGTCGTGTTCGCAGGTGACGGATAGGGAAATACCACACAGATATGGCCGGTAAATAGGAAATGAAATACCTTCCGCGGGCCAAACATGCATAGTGGCGTTAGACCCACAGTGGGCATCTAAGTGTTTTAGTGCTCTCGTTCAAGGGATGTTTGAGATGTTGAGGTACCTCTCGTGCTTGGTTTATATTACTGATTCGGTTTATATTGATCTAGGTGTATGAGGCTCTAGCCTATAACGGTTGTAGTAAAACTTTCTATCCATTTTTCTATGCTTCAATTGTATCATTCCAATGATTTCATTCAAAGCAATTCTCTGATCTTCAGGTACACCTCGTACTTGGTTTTTACTATTACTCTTAACAGTGTTTTTTATTTAATGGTGTTAACTGCAGTTTATGGTGGTATAGGTCTGTTAATTGCCGTTTGCGGAGCTTATAACTGTTTTAGTAAAGCTGTTTAGCAGTTTTCCTATATTCTTCAATATTGCTAATTACAATGATTAGATTTAAGGAATGTTCTAATGTTCAAGTACATCTCGTGCTTTTTATTATTACTTGAGCTTATGGTGGTATAGATCTATTAATTGCTCTCTGTGGAACTTATAACTGTTGCAGTCAAGCTTTTTAGCACTTTTGCTTTATGTTCCAATCGTTCCAAATCCAGTGATTTCATCGAAGTGATGTTTCTTATCATCAGGAACATCTTGTGTTTGGTTTTTCGAATTTTAGCAGTCATTCGTTTACTTAAATGGCACCAATCCCAGTGATTTTGGAGTTACGATTACAACCTATAAGTAGGTGTAACTAATGATTGATCTCTAATTACTTCAGTTTACGTTGACATAGGTCTATTTGATTTGTCAAGCTCATAACTGTAACACAAAAGATTTTAGTGGTCCTTCATTATCCTACAATAGCGGACGTGTATCCGCCAGTTCCAGTGGTTTCTAGGGCTTTTTCAATATTCCTGTAATTCACTTGGCATCTTCTATTTCGATCATCTGTTTATGTGATAATTTATTTAAATTCAAGCAGTAATTGTGCTCTGCTTTGCAAAAATGAATGCTCTATTTTTCATCTTCTTAATTTAGGTCAATGGCCGGTTCATTATCCACAATAAGCAAAGTCTATGAGATTCCTTCCTGTATGTTGGATAGAAAGCTAACCTGTCAAATCTGGACAAGAAATTTCAGTACATGGTTTACTACCGTCGAAAGTGTTTATATGTCAACCGTAACCGACAGCTTAGTGTGCTCTGCGAGCACTCTATTGGAGCATCAATCTGATCACTGAACAAACCTGATATTTCTGCACTAGGGACACCATTTAGCAGTCATTCGAAGCTCCGCGCTGTTCAATCGACTCTTCCATTCCAGTTGCATATAATACTAGTAATTGAGCTAGTCAGACTTAAATAGAGTTGTCGAAATCAATGTCTATTAGTTAAAACTTCTTTAATAAGTTTGTGTTTTCAAAGCAAATGAGTAAAATTTATTTAACTGTTACGAAAATACTAAACAATTGTTCTTTTTGGTGTGCTTTTTTGATGTTTAAGGTCGGGCAAACATTGGTGGAGGTTTTAAATAAGGAATTCAAAATTAGTTCGCTCTTACCCTTTGTTTTCTGTAACAAATTTGTTACACGTATTTGGCTTTGTGTTATTTTACAGCCACTTTTCGGTGAAGTAGACATTTCAAGAACAATAAGCTAATATTTAAACACAGTCAAATATACGGTTATGCGTGAAACGGGTGCTCTAAATAATGGATACTTATTTCCAAAACATATACGGCTTACACTTCGATTACTATACACTAAATATATATCTAAAGTAAATTTGAACCCGGATCCTTGCTTGGATTTCTCTTAATCTCATTGTAAAGTTCAGGTTGCCGAAGGGTAGAGTGTATGAATTTAAACCGGTTAAAAACAAATTAACACCTGTAAAATAATACACGCTTAAATTTCAGATCGAAAACAAAGCAACCCTGAAAATTCGACTGCTACGACAAAACATCAGATGTGTTATTCCGTTTTCTAATTAGACCGGCTCGTATTGCGTAAAATTAAAAGAGAAATTTGCACCAGCGAATCGTGAGCCTTCATTTACATCTAAACCCCACGTTAAGCAATATTAGGTTTAATGCCAAATTTAGCTCGGAACAACGGACATTATATGACGATTTGAGGCCCTATATTAAAATTCATAAGCTTGTGGTTCAAACTGCTAAAAAAATTATTATATAAGTCGTTATTCTTATCATATATAAGTATTTGAAAATGCTATATCTGTGTTTAGCTGGAGTAGTAACTGTACTTTTTCTTGAGAGTGTTATATAACGTGTTACCAAATGTAGAATTTTGAAACTTTATGTCTTCTTAAGAGGCTTGTTCTGAATAGAAACGCATAACTCATTTTGTTACAGAAATATTCATATACCAGCCTACCCAAACATAGGAAAATATCATGGGAAAACGGAATTTTAGCGGGTGTTACATTTAAACTAATGATTTGAATGTTTTTTTCATACGATTTAGGGATAATAATAAAAATATACCATTGTGAAAATGAAGACTGTCTATAGTATTCCGTTATCCAATTAATCGATTTTTTACTATGCGCCCTTAAAAGATATCGGCTAATCGAATTATTCGGATAATGTATAATTTGTTTCACTTTTGTAGTCAGATAGCGAATAACTTGCTTACTAGGCGATGCTGATACCGAATAATCAGTTAGCGCCAAGTAACAATTTCAATATTTCTGTTCATAAGAGTTGGGGATAATAATAAAAATATTCCATAGTCAAACTAAGGACTGTTGACAGTATTCCTTTATCCAATTAACTGGTTTTTTTTACTATCCGCCCTTAACAGATATAGGCTAACCAAACTATTGTAACGAAGCGTTACCATTTTTTTTTATGTTTATTTTGACTTTTAGGACTCCGTTTCAGTTGTTTACATAACTACGTTGTGCCGTTTTGTTTAAAAGCTTATTTGAGTGATTTTAGTAATATTATTGTGTACCGACCGATGATTTTCCGAATGCACCCCGTATTACTTGCATATTCACCGATACATGTGAATGTAATTACTAACCGTTGATTTAATGTTTTACGTTTCATAGCCGCTTAAAGTAATTTGCTTATTATGTGCCGTATCACCACATGTTGCATTTCTGGTTTATTTTGTTATCCTTATCAGAGGCTGTTTTAGTTAGATATAACTATTGGGAATAATTTCAAGCACCGTTAATATTTATTTGCTTCGATTTTGTGAGTGTTACCGATTTATATAAATGCATTTATGTACTGTTGAATTTATATTTAGAGCCGAATAAGGTAATTTATTTATTTTGCGCCGTTTAGCAACATTACGAATTCACATTTCATTTTATTAGCAGTACTAGATACCGTTTTATTTTAATGCCGTTATTAGAGTTATGTTAATTACCAGTTACGTTTATATCCGAACAATTAGCATTCATATTTATGTCCGAATATTGTAAATTTAGTTTATTCGAAATGCATTTACGCGTGGAAATCTGATCGGGCGTAAAGCAGTGGGGCATCGGGGTGTCTCCTACTTTCGGCAGAAATGCGTGAATTGAACCGAATTTTGTAAATACCGTTGACCAGCGGGTTTAAATACAGCCCCTCGAGCATTAAAAGAGTTAGTTACTTCCACTGATCCAGCAGTTCCAGTCCACCAGCGAAGAAGACAGTAAGGTACGCTCCAACCCCGAGGCACCGCTTGGGTAAGCACTCGTATTATTCCGGCACTATTTGATTTCATTCATTGTGTATACCGTTCTCTCTCTCTCTCTCTCTCTCTCTCGCCCAATACATATCTCGCACCCTCTCTCTCGCTCTCTTGCACCTTTCTTTCCCCCTTACGGCTGCGTTTGTCCTGACGTAAGGTTCCTTCTGGAAATCACCATCGCTGCGTTTGACCCGAGGTGATGCTTTTTCCAAACCCGTTTCTCTCTCTCCCCCTTACGGCTGCGTTTGTCCTGACGTAAGGTTCCTTCTGGAAATCACCATCGCTGCGTTTGACCTGAGGTGGTGCTTTTTTCCAATCGCGTTTCTCTCTCTCCCCCTTGCGGATGTGTTTGTCCTGACGTAAGGTTCCTTCCGGGAAATACCGTCGCTGGGTCTGTCCTGAGGCGGTGTTTTTCACCATATTTTCTCGTCTTGCTAGAGAGAGAGAACCGTTAGAGTCCGTTCATACCGGGGTTTGTACCCATCAAGTGCCGAAATATCCGATTTCCTGCCCCACATATCGTGTCGATACCGGAGTTGCTACCGTATCTGCTACCGTATTGCTGCCGTAGTTGCTACCGTATTTACTACTGTATTTGCTACCGTATTGCTACCGTATTTGCTACTGTATTTGCTGCCGTATTGCTACTGCTTTGCTACTGTATTTGCTACCGTTTTGCTACTGTATCTGCTACCGGTTTTGCTACTGTTTATTTTGCTATTGTATTGTACATGTGAAACCCTGTATGTTTAATTCATCCAATATATGTCTTAAACCATCATTGCCTTAATTATTCCACGACACAGTAGAGTTAGATATCTGGGACCGCTCCCGAGACTGCAGTTAAGTAACATCAGTTCCCTGGAAACCGACGTCTTCAACTGTAGCTATCTAGGACTTCGTTATCCCTACCAGGACAACGAAGCAGTAACGGAGAGTAAACTTCGTAACAAAATCTGGCGCCCGAGGCAACCGAAGCAATTGCACGTAATAAGCAGACGTGCAATTGGCCCGCAAAGAGTTAAGCAAAGAAAAGAGCGTCACACTATTTAGATAGTGATATGTTTAACTTGTGTAGTTGGATACCGAATAACTTTCTAACCGGATTATCCTGATACTGAATAATATGGGTAACACCAAATAAAAATTTTAGTATTTCTGCTCATAAGAGTTAGGGCCAATAAAAATATTCCGTTGTCAAAATGAAGACTGTCGATATTACTATATTCTGTTATTCAATTAACTGATTTTTTTACTGCCCGCCCGTAAAAGATATCGGTTAATCGAATTATTCCGATAGTGTATAATTTGTTACACTTTTGTAGTGGGATACCGAATAGCTTGCTTACTAGGCGATGCTGATACCGAATAATCAGTTAGCGCCAAGTAATAATTTCCATTAGACAAACTGAAGACTGCTGAGTGTATTCCGTTATCCAATTAACTGTTTTGTTACTATCCGCCCTTAACAGATATAGGCTAACCAAACTTTTTTGATACTGAATAATATGTATAACTTGTGTAGTTGGATACCG
>JABXWE010056921.1:0-22767 GCA_014611495.1 Limonius californicus | reverse complement strand
GTGTAAAATAAGAGTTAGAGTACTAAATTGCTGCCAGGTGATCCCAGCGCAGACTATAGGTGTAAACTAAGAATTAGAATACTAAATTTCTGCCAGGTGATTCCAGCGCAGCCTACAGGTGTAAAATAAGAGTTAGAATACTAAATTGCTGCCAGGTGATCCCAGCGCAGACTACAGGTGTAAAATAAGAATTAGAATACTAAATTGCTGCCAGGTGATCCCAGCGCAGACTACAGGTGTAAAATAAGAAATAGAATACTAAATTGCTGCCAGGTGATCCCAGCGCAGACTACAGGTGTAAAATAAGAGTTAGAGTACTAAATTGCTGCCAGGTGATCCCAGCGCAGACTATAGGTGTAAACTAAGAATTAGAATACTAAATTTCTGCCAGGTGATTCCAGCGCAGCCTACAGGTGTAAAATAAGAGTTAGAATACTAAATTGCTGCCAGGTGATCCCAGCGCAGACTACAGGTGTAAAATAAGAATTAGAATACTAAATTGCTGCCAGGTGATCCCAGCGCAGACTACAGGTGTAAAATAAGAAATAGAATACTAAATTGCTGCCAGGTGATCCCAGCGCAGACTACAGGTGTAAAATAAGAGTTAGAGTACTAAATTGCTGCCAGGTGATCCCAGCGCAGACTATAGGTGTAAACTAAGAATTAGAATACTAAATTTCTGCCAGGTGATTCCAGCGCAGCCTACAGGTGTAAAATAAGAGTTAGAATACTAAATTGCTGCCAGGTGATCCCAGCGCAGACTACAGGTGTAAAAATAGGGAGGTAAGTGCGGAAGGGTTAGTTTTCGGAAGATGCTGCCAGGTGATCCCAGCGCAAACTACAAGACTCTGCGTCTTGATGATTCAATCAAGAATAATTCCTTCCTAACACTTTACTTCTGCTTTTATAGCCCCAAATGTCAGTGTTTTGGTGGTGGAAATTTGTAAACATGCTGCACGTGTGTACCTATTTGAAAAACAATTTAACGCTCCATTTATTGTGAGCCCAATCATATTCAGTTAAAAATTAATTTAATTGTATGAGTACTAAAACAGCCGAAATAACTTTCTTTACCTAATCCTCAGATGCTAATAAATTTTGAATTTAAGTGACACGTTTCTGTGTTAACTCTCCGCCGGGGGTGAAGCCAACAAGGAACCGTTCTTCGTTGGTTGACCTAATGAATTTTATGGCCCCATTAATTTTGGAACTTAAGAATTTTCGTAAAAATAGTTAAATTGTCTGTTAAGAATCTGAAGACCAAACTAAATAAATAACTCCCATAATTGAGTTTCTAATTAACACGTTCATGCGTGGAATATCACACGTGAGGGTTTTTGTTCGACAAAAAAGTAATAATTTAGGTAGGTTATGGGTTTAAGCTAAACCACCAATTGATCCCAAAAACAGACAGCTCGAAAGTCAGCTGTTATTGCCTATCCTACGTAACTGAGATAGACTAATTCAAAGTCATATTGTTAACCTATTTACCTGGAATATATATAGCTGAAATAAAACGCTGGAAAGGAATGTTTTAAATATGAAAATATAAAATTCAACTACCGAATGGGTAGTCGTTTTACAATTCCATTCATTGTACATGAATGTGGATATTTATGATCGTTGCCCTAATAAATTAAGTTTCCCCGTAAAGGACGGCCCCTTTTACCAAAGCATAAACACATGTTAAGAAATGGCCATTTCCAAGATAAATGAAGCGTGATTTCAACCCGCCAACTAAAATTAATTAACAGTTACCTTTTACATGAAATATATATATGCGAGTATAGCTTAAAAATTAAAATTATTGGTATAATGTCCCAAAGTTCATCTGTCTGTAATAATATAAACATAATGGCCAATGCGGTCCGCTACAGTATCTTACGAAAATATTTTGCTTCATGGTTATTTCTAGGGAAAATAGTTGCTGTGGCCGAAGTCATTTTCATGCCAGCATTTGCTTGGTAGTTACTTCTAGCTTCCGTGGCAATGGATTTCCTGTTTAGGAAGGCGTTTCAAAGCAGAATGTATTTTATGGCGTTTTCTGAGCTTCTGGACCAGTTGTTGATAGTTTAGATATTTTAATTTGCTTTTATCCGAACAGGTTTTTTCCCTTTTGGGTCAACAGTTAAAGTTGTTGAAGGCATTTTAGATCTTCAGTACTGTATTTGGCTGATGGTTCTCTTTAGCTTTTAGGACAATGGTTAAGGTTGCCTAGGCATTTTAATGTACATCTTCAGAACCCTTCCAAGCTTTTGGAAGAATCGGTAATGGTTTGGACATTTTAAGCTTTTGGGACAATGGACTTGATATCTTTAGGGCAAATATTTTTATGGAAGTTTAGGGTTAATGGTTAACATTTGGAAAGACAATATAATGTTAAGTAAATAATTTACCTCGTGGATATTTCTAGGGAAAACGGTTAATGTTGCCGAAGGCATTTTCATGCCAGCATTTGTTTGGTAGGTATTTTAAGCTACTGTGGCAATGGGTTTCCTGATTTAGGAAGGCGTTTCAAAGCAGAATATATTTTATGGCGTTTTCTGAACTTCTGAACCAATTGTTGATAGTTTGCACATTGTAATTTGTTTTTTCCGAACGGGTTTTCTCCCATGGATATTTTTAGCTTCAGGGTCAACAGTTAATGTTCAGTACTGCATTTGGCTGATGGATCTTTCTAGCTTTTGTGGCAATGGTGTACTATTTTGAAAGGTATTTCAAATTTGTGTCTTCAGAGCAGAATATTTTTCTATCGTTAATGATTTAAGTCCATTAAATTTACTTTTCCCGACCAGAGTTTTACCTATGAATAATTCTAGCTTCTAGGACAATGGTTAAGGTTTCCGAAGGCATTTTAATGTACATCTTCCGAACTGTTTAAGCTTTAGGAAGAGTCGTTAATGGTTTGGATATTTAAAGCTTGTGGGATAATGGTTTATTGTTTCGGAAGGTATTTTAACTTGATATCATTAGGGTAAATCTTTTGATGAATGTTTAGGGTTAGTGGTTAACATTTGGAAAGACAATATAATGTTAAGTAAATAATTTGTATCGTGGATATTTTTAGTTTATAGGATAACGTCAATATTGAAAACAGATTGTTTGAAGACGTTTTATGAGATTGTAGGTAAATGGTAAACGTTTCTGAAGATATGGAAATGGTTGTTTGAGAGGGCAATTTAAATTTGCAATTTGGCCCGGGAATTTGTGTTATGGCGAACGTTTCGGAAAACGTTTCAATTCGCATCTTCAGAGCAAAATTTATATTGCAGTGATCGAGCGTCTGGTTAATGGTTTAACGTTTTACATGGAAACGTTTATCTATTCTAGCTTCCAAAATAACGGTCATTGTGTTGGAAGGCAATTAAGTTTTCTCTTTAGAGCTAAACTTTAACTATGGCGGTTATGATTCATGTTTCGGAAGCTATTTTTCATCTTCAGTACAAGGCCAGCCTTTATTTATTTTTTGCTGTTCCTAAAATACAGAATAGTATTATGTTTTATGGCTGGCTTCAACTGACCAGGTTTTGATCAAATTGGGATTCTACTCCGGTACCACTTGGTCGTCCAGTGGAGGTCCATAAAACTTGTAAACTTAGATATTATGTCGAAATTTAAATACAGATTGAGTTGTAGATATTTTTACGCGAAAGTAATAAAAATAGTAATAGATTCAGATTGTGACGAATAGAATTTCGTAATTCATAGATGTTGGTGAAGGTCGCAGATAGGCGGTTTATTGATCGCTGCAGATTTACCTACTTGGTTGTTGTACAACCTATCTATTAAAGGAAATTAATTACTCATTGTCCCAAAACGCTGGAATTGTGGAACTGGTATTCAGAGACTATTCATTAGTAAGTCAAAAAAAAACGAGAGATGCCCGACACAAATTTTCGTGTTAGCTTTTGAAACATACATTAGGTAACTCTGCGTATGTTGTGTGAAAAATTACATTAGCTCGACGTAAAACCTACATAATCAAGCAATTATCGCTTTCATGTGCATGTGGGCGTGATAATCGCTTAAGAATTTAATTATTTCTGTGTTTTATGCAAACGCAAGCCATGCGTTGCTGTCGAACAACTACCATAAAGGCATAAATATCCAATTCCTCGCTGTTTTAACATTGTTTTGCTTCTTTTTTTTTGAAAGGTGAATGTCATATTAATGTTAATTCTGACACTTGAATGGGAATAACCCGTGTCCATTCTTTAACCTCAGCGAATATTCAGTAATCGCTTGTCTTGTTCACAACCGCCAATTTTAAACCAAAACGAACACAGAGCCATGAGAACTCGAAGAATTTTCATGAACATACTTTTAAGTTAAATTTAACATACAGGAGGAAGTAAAAAGAAATAATTCGATGTAGAATCATCGGAGAGTTTACTAAATATATTTTAAAGTTATGTCTAATATACGGGGTGCTGAAAATTATTAGTCACAATTCTAGAACTCTTTCTGATAATTAATATTATTCTCGCCTTTCTTAAGTTATATAAGTTCTGTCATAATTTTTAATATAAATAAAGCTCATAATATTTTTATAGAGATTTCCAAATCCGTTCTAAAATATTAATATTCATTATATAACTCCAGAACTACTGTTAGCAGTTATATTTCGTCCGTTAATGGGACGTTTAGTTTGAAACGGTAGCCGTTTTAATATGATGTCGTGCTTACACACACAAATTATGAATTTGTCGACACGTAAGCCACCTTATCACGGTGGGCAGTATTTTTACCTAACAGTAACATTGTAGATTTCGGCCGGCCAGATTTGAATTGACTTGATTTAAAAGCGATTTTATTCACGATTAAAGTAGAATGGGTTTTTAAATTGCAAATTTAAATATGTAATTTGAATTGAACTGCTAAGTATGTCGCATTCTAACGCGCCGAAAAAATTAATAGGAAAATTAAACATGAGACTCGTAGCCAAATTGCGATTTAATACAATCTTTGTGTATTCGAAAAACGCAACACTTGTTTGTAGTGTTTCCAAAAATTTAACATTTTTGTTTCTTTACGTAATTGATATAAAACAGAAAAGTTTATAAATCTTAAATAAATGCCCTTAGTTAGCCGCGCTCTTAATCTTTGCTGCCCTTAAACTTCACCGCTTATGTTACATATACCTACTAAAATAATTAATAAAAAATATTAAACATGATGTTTCCAGTACAATCTTATCCAATTTGGCTCATTCCCAAAAGAAACTCTTCTTTTAAAGGAAAATATAAATCAGTGGGAGATCTGAAATATTGGAATTTTATTTAAAGCGCCCTTAGCCTGACCTCCCTTAAGGTTTACCGCCATTAACTTCAGTGCTCTTAATCTCGCTGGCCTTAAACTTCACCGCTCATGTTAGCATACACATATTCGCATTAAAGCTTAATAATTAATAAAGATACTAATCATTAGTCGCGCTGTTTCTAAAAGTAGTATTTATTTCAATTTAGATAAGTTTCCCAAAAGATATTCTACTTTACAATCAATCTTTTTAAAATTTGGTTGCGTGACACATTGTGGATTTATACACAATTTTTGGGAAAATATGAGTGAGAGATCCCAAATCTTGGAATATAATCGAAGCATCTCTAAGCTTCAGCGCTTTTAAGTTTCAACGCCCTTAAGTTTCAGCGCTTTTAAGTTTCAACGCCCTTAAGTTTCAGCGCTCTTAAGTTTCAGCGCCCTGAAGTTTCAGCGCCCTTAAGTTTCAGCGCCCTTAAGTTCAGCGTCCTTAAGTTTCAGCGCGCTTACGTTTCAGCGCTCTTACGTTTCAGCCCCCTTAGTTTCAGCGCCCTTACGTGTCAGCCCCCTTAGTTTCAGCACCTTTAAGATTCAGCGCCCTGAAGTTTTTACGTCCTTAAGTTTCAGCGTCCTTAAGTTTCAGCGTCCTTAAGTTTCAGCGTCCTTAAGTTTCAACGTCCTTAAGTTTCAGCGTCCTAAAGTTTCAGCGCCCTTAAGTTTCAGTGCTCTTAAGCTTCCACCCCCTTAAACTAAAGCGCTTTTAAGCTTTAGCTCACTTAAGCTTCCGCGAACTTAAGCTCTTCACTGTGCTTAAGTTTCGTCTAAAGCTGTATCATTAACAAAAATATTAAATATGAGTCTTGATGTATCCAAAAATATTTATCAAATCTAATTTGGATATATTTCCCAAAGGAAACTTCTTTGAAAGTCATTATTTCGGAAAATGGATTGCTTGCTTCGCACATTTTATATTTATAAACGAATTGTGGAAAAATATAAATCAGTGAGAAATCTCAAATTATAGAATTGTATTCGAACCGCCTTTAAGCTTCGCAACTCTCACTCTTAGCCGCTCTTATTCTTCGCTGTCCTTAAATTTTACTGCTCATTGTCCATACACCCATACCTATTAAAGTATAATAATTAATAAAAATAATAAGCATGATTGGCGCTGTTGGCAAAATTACAATCTAATACAAATTGGGTAAGTTTTCCAAAACTCCACAAATTTTTGGAAATAGAATGCTTGTTCATATATTTGGGGTTTATAAACTATTTTCGGGAAAATATATATCATTGAGAGATCTCAAAACTTTGGCTGCCCTTACGCATTGCCCACCCTTGAGCTTTGTCCGCCCTTACGCTTTGCCCGTCCTTGCGCTTTGCCCGTCCTTGCGCTTTGCCCGTCCTTGCGCTTTGCCCGTCCTTCCGATTTGCCCGCCCTTAGGATTTACCGCTTTTATTTTACCGCTATTAATCTTCTATGCTCTTAAAGTTCACTGTTCTGTAGACCCATACCTATTACAGCTTAATAAGTCGTAAAAATATTAAACATGAACTTTATCGCCTTTAAGCTGTACCGTTCTTAATTTTGCCGCCCTAAGCTTCCCGCCCTCAAGCTCCACCGTCCACGAGCTTCACCGTCCATGAGCTTCACCGTCCATGAGCTTCACCGTCCATGAGCTTCACCGTCCATGAACTTCACCGTCCATGAGCTTCACCGCCCTCAAGCTTCACCGCCTATAAAAGCTTCACCACCCACAAGTTTCACCGCCCTCAAGCTTCACTGCTCTGAAGCCTTACCGCCATCAAGTTCCACCGCCCTTAAAAGTCTTACCGCCCTTATAATCTTCATCGCCCTTAAAAGCCTCACCGCCCTTATGAGTTTCACCGCCCTTAAAGACTTCATCGCTTTTAAAAGCTTCAACACAATTAGAAGCTTCACCGCCCTTAAGCTGTACCGCTTTAAAAGGCTTCGCAGCTCTTAAATTTCTTATCGCCCTTGAACTTCCCTGCTTATGTTTCATACATTCATAACGGCTTAATCTTCATACTATTTTTGACTTATAAAAATTAACTCAACGCTATTTACGATCGGATATTCAAGCCAAAAAAGCTTACTGCCCTTAAGTTTTACCACCCTACAACTTCCCCGCATATATTCTGTACATCCGTAACGACTGCATCTTCATATTATATTCCGTTTATAAAAATTAATTCAACGTTTTTTACGACCCTTTTTTCAATCCAAAAATTTCACACAGGTCTTAAACCCATCCTTTAGATCAAACCTTTTAATATCCTTATAACCACCCTTACTAAACGGCTGTTTAGCAGAAGCAGGTCAATATTCACTGTCTAAACAAAAGGATTCCTTTTCCGTAACCCGGTGAAAAATTGCTCAATTTAGCATTTAGCGCAGCCCTCGAATTCGCACGCTAGGGTTGCCTCTCTTTCCTTTGGGGTAGGTTAGAAGAGGACAGGGTGAAGACTTGCTAATAAAGGTATCGTTTTACAAGGTTTCGCAAAAAATAACGTAAAAAACCGACGTCGACTTAATCCGTAGTATTCCCATTGTCATCAACCCTTGGTTTTAGGGGTAAGTTCTTAAAAGGCAGAAAATACAAAATTTCACACAGTAAAGCATCTTGACCCAGCATTTTTGGGGTAGAAGTCCCTTTTTTTTGTGAACAATGGACCGAATAACTATTCAACGTCTGCAGTTCCTGCGAGAGCGATTATTTAATCGAGCGGACGAAGAGGGTCGTTTTAAGAGAGTTTTTTAGTCTATTTGTGGTAATTTTTCTTAATATGTGGTAATGACTATATTTTACGATTTAGGGGGCCGTTTTTTCAGGATGCATCCTTTTAAACAGTAATTTAACAAATATTTGGATGTTTTGTGTTTAACAGATTAGAGAAACTTTGGGAGAAAGCAGATGAATATTTATTTATCAATATTTCAATCGTTCGATTAATTTTTAATATTAATAGGCAAATTTCCTCTTTGCGCACAAAATAAATTAGCTGCTACTTCAGGATTCCATCTATCGTGAATTCTTCGTTGAAGGCGAAAGTGAAGGGTAAAATTAATAAAATAAGTATCAGATTAGTATGCAAATAGCTGTCGAATAGCAGTTAGCAGGACGTTAATTTTGTTTGCGACCGATCTTGGCTCCATAAATGTTTAAACATCTCGAGATTTACCCTAAACGCTTCTGCTAATTAGCTCTACCAGCTTGTGTCATTCTAATATCGATGTGGTATTTAGATTGAGCAGGCAAGTGTTAAATGCATTAGAATTAAATTTCTTAGATTAAACCACCTGTTGCAGCTCGAAATTGGAGAGTGGGTCTGGGTCAAACCATATCTTTAGGGAGAGCTTTCCGGAACATCAATTTCCGCTTTGTTTAGCCTTCAAAGTGAAGCTTTTAGAATTTAAATTACGTCCGTACGCAATTTGGAAATGGTAGAAGATGAGCAAAACAAAACTAAAGAATTCCTTTCTTAATTGTTTGTTACTAATGGAACGATTTATTAATTAATTAACCAAAATGCTATTGCTATTGCTCATTAGACTTGTACAATAAAGAATCTATGATATGATTTCTGGAATGACCCGATAGTGTACAGAGAGTGAAAGTGAATTCAAATGCTTTCAAAAATTGCTTATATTATATAGATCGAGTTTGTTCAGCATAAACTGGACGTGTCTCGCATCCTAAATGCCATAGTTCCCTATCTTCCCATAGGTCCTCTGGTAATTCTCGCTTCTCCATTGCCCCTCTCACATCAACCTTTTACGTTCTAGGTGCAAAGATATTAATTAACCGGAGGAAAGATACTCCAGTTCGATGATAATTGCAATAGGCAATTCTGTTAAGGCAGTGGTCACAGAAAATAATAAACCTTCCTTGAAGTTCCCCTTCCCATGTGCAAAGTAGTCAACGGGTTTTGAAATATGTTTTGTCATTCTACATTCAAGAAGTTTGAAGACCACTGGGTTAGAGAATGGATTTGGATCAAAATTGTGTCTTTATTAAAAGATTTTGGCTTAATAAAGTAAACATAGGATTGTTTCAATGAAAAACAATGGTTAGGGTAGCAGTCTTCAAACGGTGGGTGGTAATCCAGTGAATATTGAGAACTTCTTGTTTATGAAGTAAAAAACATGGTAAACCTAATTAATAACAAACATTGGAATCAATAGAGAAATAATTTGTAAATAGAGGGTAAGTTGTGAACGATCCCTGTTGTACCATATCTTGAAAAAGTTTTCAGATCATTGAATTAGGCCATTGATTTGGTGCATAATATATACTTAGAGGAGTGGTTTTGAAACTGTGGGTCACAGTAATTATATAAAGAACTGCAAAACTGGATTGTGAACCATTCAGTTTAGTGATATGTTTGTAAAAGTTTCAATATCTCTGTACACAATATGCATTTCAAAATAGTCTCTTTATAACAAGTTTTGGGAACGCTAATACTAAAAAGTATCTATCATTCTATTTTGGGATGACCAACTGTGCTTCTAGGGTGGGGCCGAGTTAAAATGTTGAAAATCAATCAAATTACTACATGCAACTTATACGATTGTTTGATTTGGTTTAAAATAGTATAGTTAAGTCAAGTTTTTGGGGGCTCCAGTTAAACTATAATGTAAAATAACTCCACCATACTATTTAGTAAAAGATCAACAGTGTTTAGTCAGACGTTGTTGCTGGAAGTAGCTTTTTGGGATAATTAAGTTAATTAGCGAAGAATAACAGGTGTGATACAATTTTACGATACATCAATAATATCACATGGAGGAGGGGGATAGACTATAAGGAAGTTGCACAGGGACGTCCAGTTGAAGGCAAAAGAGAAAGAGATCGATCCCCAAAACGGTGGAAGATATCTTGGACATCTACATCATAGAAAATGTACTAGACATTAAAAATTGGTTTTTAAACAGGCTTATAGCCTACTTAAGAAGAATAACGAGAAGGCCAGTAATATAATGCATATGGGATTTTGTAGGTCCACACTCTATCTTAAATCCTCCGATTCTTTTGGGTTAAGCCTTTTCCTCAGAATGTTATTTTAGTTCTTCTATCACCCTTCGTGATTAGTTATTTTTCTCAATACTTTGGGTTAGTTCTTCTCCCCAACAATATGAAGTAGTTCACTACCTTAAATACTGTGATTTAGTTCGTATTATCAATCCTTGGGGTTACTTGTTCTCCTCAATCCTTTCTGTTCGTTCTCTAGAGCAATTGGGGTTAGTTCGTTGCCTTCAATACTGTGATTTAGTTCTTATCATTAATCCTTGGGGTTAGTTCTTCTCCTCAATCCTTTGTGTTCGTTCTCTACAGCAATTGGGATTAGTTCGTTGCCTTAAATACTGTCATTTAGTTCTTCTCTTTACTTCTCTGGGTTAGTTTGTCTGTACAACAACCTGGATTAGTTTATTGCCTTAAATGCTCTGCTTTAGTTCTGATCTTCAATCATTGGTGTTAGTTCTCTTCAATCCTCCCTACATTCTTGATTAGTTCTTTTCCTCAGTTAATAGTGTTTCTCCTCTAATTCCTTGCATTGAATTCTCTGATTTATCTCTTCTCCTCGAACCATCTGGGTTAGTTCTTCTCTCAATATTTTGGTTAATACTTTGGGTTGGATATTATTCTTAATCCTTTGGTTTAGTTCTTCTCAACACCACTACGTATTAGTTGTTTGTCTTCAAATCTCTCGTGGATTAATTCTTTGTCCAGTTTTCTCGATTAGTTCTTTCTTCAATCCTATGGGCTAGTTCGTCCCCAACCTTCTTGGCTAGTTCTTTTACTCAATCCTTTGGGTTTGGTCTGCTCTTCAACACTCTGAAGTAGTTATTTGTCTTAAATGCCCCAATTTCGTTCTTATTACCCAATCTTATGGGTTAATTCTTTTCCTGGTTTTCTGGGTTAGTTCTTTTCCTCAATCTTCTCGGTTAGTTCTTCTCCTCAATCTTCTGGATTACTTCTTCACCTTAACTCTCTGGATTAGATATTTGCCTTAAATCCTTTGATTTTGTTCTTATTACCCAATCTTCCGCGTTAGTTCTTCTCCTGAATTTTCTGGATTAGTTCTTCTTCTCAATCTTCTGGGTTAGTTCTTGTCCTCAATCTTCTAGGTCAGTTCTTCTCCTCAATCTTCTGTTGATTTTGTTCTTACTATCGAATTTTTTGGGTTAGTTCTTCTCCCGAATCTTCTGGATTCATTTCTCTCTTCAATTTTCTGGTTTAGTTCTTCTCCACAATCTTTTGAGTTAGTTTTTTTCCTTAATCTTCTGGGTTAGTGCTTCTCCTCAACTCTCTGGATTAGATATTTACCTTAAATATGTTGTTTTTTTCTTATTACCTAATCTTCTGGGTTAGTTCTTCTCCTGGATCTTCTGGATTAGTTCTCTTCAATCTTCAGGGTTAGTTCTTCTCCTCAACTCTCTGGATTAGATATTTGCCTTAAATCTGTTGTTTTTTTCTTATTACTTAATCTTCTGGGTTAGTTCTTGTCCTGGATCTTCTAGATTAGTTCTCCTCAATCTTCAGGGTTAGTCCTTCTCCTCAATTCTCTGGATTAGATAGTTTCCTTAAATCCTTTGATTTGACTCTTATTATCCAAGTTTCTGAATTAGTTCTCGTCGAGCTTCTGGATTAGTCCTTCTCTTCGATCTTCTGGATTAGTCCTTCTCCTCAATCTTCAAAATAAGTTCTTCTCCTCAAACTTCTGGATTAGTTCTTCTCCTCAAACTTCTGGGCTGGTTCGTTTCCGCAACTCTCTGGATTATCAATCAATCAATTTGACTTAAATGCTTTGATTTTGTTCGTATTACCCAATCTTCTGAGTTAGTTCTTCTGCTGAATCTGCTGGATTAGTTCTTCTCCTCAAACTTCTGGATTACTTCTTCTCCTCAAACTTCTGGGTTAGTTTTTCTCCGCAACTCTCTGGATTAGATATTTTCCTTGAATCCTTTGATTTTGTTCTTATTATCCAATCTTCTGAGTTAGTTCTTCTCCTGAATCTACTGGATTAGTCCTTCTCTTCGATCTTCTGGATTAGTCCTTCTCCTCAATCTTCAAAATAAGTTCTTCTCCTCAAACTTCTGGATTAGTTCTTCTCCTCAAACTTCTGGGCTGGTTCGTTTCCGCAACTCTCTGGATTATCAATCAATCAATTTGACTTAAATGCTTTGATTTTGTTCGTATTACCCAATCTTCTGAGTTAGTTCTTCTGCTGAATCTGCTGGATTAGTTCTTCTCCTCAAACTTCTGGATTACTTCTTCTCCTCAAACTTCTGAGTTAGTTTTTCTCCGCAACTCTCTGGATTAGATATTTTCCTTGAATCCTTTGATTTTGTTCTTATTATCCAATCTTCTGGGTTAGTTCTTCTCCTCAATATTTTGGATTTGTTCTTCTCCTCAATCTTCTGGGTTAGTTCTTCTCCTCAACTCTCTGGATTAAATATTTGCCTTAAATCAGTTAAGTTTGTTCTTATTATCCAATCTTCCGAGTTAGTTCTTCTTCCGAATTTTCTGGGTTAGTTCTTCTCCTCAATCTTCTTGGTTAGTTCTTCTCAACTTGCTGGATTAGATATTTACCTTCTGTTCTTATTTTCAAATCTTCTGGGTTACTTCTTGCTTAATTCTTTTTCTCAATGTTTTTGATTAGTTATATTCTCTTCGACCCTTTATCTCAACCTTCAGTGTTAGTTCTTTTCTTACAGCCTCTGGTTCGCTCTCCAGTTACCTTGGTTGCCATTTTTTTTATCATTGCTTTCCTTTTTTATTCACGAAGCGACCATTAATGCTTTGCTTTACAAAAGCACAAAACTGTAGGGTGTTTCAGGAAATTTTGCTGCAAAATTGAGCTCAAGTACATTTCTCCTCTATGTTTTATCTAATGTTGTTTCAGAACGCTAATTACGGTTAATTAAAAGCAGATACATAAAAATTAGATTAGTAAATCATAAAAACCACCAGCACAGAATTGGGAACGAAAATAATGTCTTGGTGGTATTTCGTGTAGATTATGCCCCGTAATTCTTCCAACGGCAATTAATTGATAACCAAAAATTCCAAGGTGTGTGTCAGGCTTTGTGCAGGGGCTAAATTGACGAGAGCCCACGCAAGTGATGTCTGCATATTAAAAGCACAGATGTGGAAAATTTAGCATAACGTCATTCCAAATAAAGGTGTAAAACGCTGCTAAATTGCATACTTTGGCCAATTCGACGAATATTATAATACATATATTCCCAAATAGCGCTGGAACAGGTTTTGTTTTGACAAAAAAATGTGCCATTCATTAGCAGAACTACAACATCTAACAAATTATTCTATTTTTATCGTAGGCCATACAAATCGATGTGGTGATAATTTTTAAGAGCTGGCAATTAGCGTATTCGAATGTTTTCGCATTTTCCTCGGAAACGTTCATAGTTGAGTTATGGGAATGGTAAAACAACAGAAGTGCGACAACTGACGCTATGAAATAATTACAGTTATTGTTGCAAAAGCCATAAATAACATTTTTTTGTTGTTGACAATTTGCAGAAATATGCGTCGAATAATCAATTATGATCAAAGTGGAACGAAATTTGTAGACATTCTTGCGAAAATACCTTTACACGTTTCGAAATTTATTTCTGTGTCACTGAAAAGAGTACGACGACCACTAGCGCTCGAAAAAATAAAATACGGAACTGTTTACCAAAATAGAAGGCCAAATACAAGAAATACAATAAAACAGATGTATGCACAGCTGGTTTAGAAAACATGTAACATTAACTAGAAAATGATGGACAAATACCAATTAACCAGTCAGGGAAAAGAAGAGAAGATGTGTAATTAATGAATATCACACATTCAGCAGTGTTAAAACGACCATAGAATATTGGGCTGGGCAATTGTAGCCCTTATCGACGAAATTATTTGGACGAAACTCGAACCCATCTCCTCCACTTGAATTTTAAGTGATATTTGGACTTTTTATTTGGAAAACACAACAAACCGTACGCGCCTTGCATTACGTTCTAAGCCGGGCGTTTTAAGTAAAATTCTAAAAATTTACTTTTCGTGACTTCCATAATAAGTGCTTCCTGGAAGTTTAATTATTGTTAACCAAAAGGTGTTCATGTTTATTTATATTGTTGGTTTGATTAATTTTCCGAAGGCTATAAAATATTGCAGACATGACTTTCACTGAATTAAACTCAATTTCTGATAGAAATAAATTTGGAGTTTCGTCGCGAATTGAGGCGAAGAGTGTTTGTTTTTAATTATATTTTTGAAAGTGGACTTGTGTTGTACAATAGTTTGGCGTGAAAAATGACTTCCACTGTTAAGTGTTTCCGAGATTAGAGAGTCCCCCGATCAAGTTTGGCCGCTGCTTTCGTTTATTGAATTAATTAATCTAAAGCAAACTAAGCCCGGATGTTTGTTCTGTAAGCTATTGAATTTTCCTGATCTGACTTTGTAACGCAGCAGCGGCTGTTACATAAAAACTCCTCTGGAATTTATTATAAATTTTTTAATAATTTTAATGTGGGAGTGGCAAGGGAATATTTTGCTTAGATTATTCCTCAAGAAATAATTATTCAAGCCTACCCAAAAATTAAATTAAATTTTCATGTGTTCTCAGATTTCGTAGAAGACCAGAATTAAATTGAAATTTGTTTTTAAATTATTCCTACTTCTTTCATTATTTACTTAAGTTTATATCCTGTATGGGCATTCCCCTGCTTTAGTATAATTCACGGACACAATGAGCTTGCATAACTTTTACCAAGAACGTTTCATATTAAGTTTTCATATAATTATATAATTCTATAATTTGAACGGCCTTGTGATTTTAAAACTTTACTTCAATTCCAGAGATTAGAAAAAATACACAGAGAAAACACATACAGAAATTGTTTTTTAAGTCTGCCACCTTCATACTGTCACACGTTTTTCAGCTTCATCACCCTATCAGTTTCTTTCTTTTTCTCTTTTTCTCTTTTTCTTTTTTTCTCTTTCCCTTTCCCTTCCAGTTCGCTTCTACAATTTGTACGTTTTTAACAGAGGGTGGAGCCAATATTTTCATTCTTAGTGTTTTATTTATATTCCTAACTTACTAGCTTTTAGTTTCTTCCTATCCTTTTTCGATTTTCAATATTTTTTCTCTAGCACCTTTTATTTCTCAATTCCATTTCGTTTCCCAATCCTTTTTCGATTCCCAATCCTATTTCGTTTCCTAATCCCTTTTCGTTTCCCAATCCTATTTCGTTTCTCAGTCCCATTTCGTTATGCATCCTCTTTCGTTCCTCCATCCCGTTTTGTTCCTCAGTCCCATTTCGTTCCTCAATCCCATTTCGTTCCTCAATCCCATTTCACTCCTCAATCCCACTGCGTTCCTCAATCTCATTTCGTTCCCCAATCTTATTTCGTTCGTCAATTCCATTTCGTTCTTCTATCTTATTTTGTATCGCCATCCCCTTTCGTTCCTCTATCCTATTTCGTTTCTCCATCTCCTTTCGTTCCTCAATCCCATTTCGTTCCTCAATCCCATTTCGTTCCTCAATCCCATTTCGTTCCCCAATCCCATTTCGTTCATCAATCCCATTTCGTTCCTCAATCGCATTTCGTTCCTCAATCCCATTTCGTTCCTCAATTCCATTTCGTTCCTCAATCCCATTTCGTTCCTCAATCCTATTTCGTTCCTCAATCTCATTTCGTTCCTCAATCTCATTTCGTTCCTCAATCTCATTTCGTTCCTCAATCTCATTTCGTTCGTGAATTCTATTTCGTTCTTCTATCCTATTTTGTTTCGCCATCCCCTTTCGTTCCTCTATCCTATTTCGTTTCTCCATCCCCTTTCGATCCCCCATCTCATTTCGTTCCTCCTTCTCATTTCGTTCCTCCTTCTCATTTCGTTCCTCCTACTCGTTTGGTTTCTGCTTCCCATTTCGGTCCATCATCCTCTTTCGTTTGGTTTCTGCTTCTCATTTCGGTCCACCACCCCCTTTCGTTTCTCAATTCCCTTTCATTCCTCCATTTTCTTTCGTTTGTTTATCCCTTTTCGTTCCTCTATTCTATTTCGTTTCTCCACCCCCTTCCGTTCCTCCATCCCATATAGTTCCTTCTTCTAATTTCGTTCCACCTCGTTTTGTTCCTTCTTCCCCATTCATTTCTGAATCCAATTTCGTTCCTTCATTCTCTTATGTTCTCCATCCCATTTCATTTCTCCTTCTCGTTTCGTTTCGACTTCCCATTTCAATCCATCATCCCCTTTCGTTTTTCTATTGCCTTTCATTCCTCCGTTTCTTTTCGTTTCTTCATTCCTTTTTCCGTTCCTCTATTCTATTTCGTTTTTCCATAACATTTCGTTTCTCCTTCGTGTTTTTTTCTCCCACCCCCTTCGTTTCTACATCTCATTTCGTTCCACCATCTCCTTTTGTTCCTCTATCCTCTTTCATTCCTGCATTCCTACATTTCCTTTCGTTTTTCCATCTCATTCCGTTCCTATATCCTATTACATCCCTCCTTCCCCATTTATTTCTCCATCTATTTTGTTCCTCCAGTTCATTTCATTCCTCCAGCTATTTCCATTCCATTCTCCTTGGCCTTGAATTCCCCCATCCCACTGCTTTTCTCGATCTCTTCGTTCTTCCACGCGCTTTTGTTCATTACACGTTTCCGTTTCTTCCATTTGCGTTTTTTTATAGTGCGTACTTGTCGTGCTTTTTTAGCCTAATAAATTGTTTTTAACTATATCAATTAGTTTCCTTCCTCCCTTTTCCTATATTCATTCTGCTGCAAATACTTCTTCGCTTTCTCAACCTTTTAAGTCTCTCTCGACTTTAATTCCTACCCCCAACGCTCCCTTTCTTCATCCTTGTCCTTTTTAATTTCACTGCCTTCTTGCTTCTTTTTATCCCCTTACTGTCCATCTATTTTCGTTCTCATTTTCTTCTCTTTTGTGCTTGAATGAATATTAGTTTGCTCTCTTACTTACGACTTAATTTTATATACATATATATGTAGTCATTCCTCTCCTTTCTCTGATATTCTTCTTTTCATACTGTTCTTCATCCTACCTACATCTCGGTTATCTCCCTCTTTATTATAATTGCCAATAATGTGTTACCATTATCTTACAGTTTGTCATCCTTCCACCAATTCCTTTTTATTGCTTATCTCATGGTTTTTCATTATTTTTCTCGTATTTTGGCTACGAGTAAATTTTTAGATACAAATAATTCGATTTCTGCCTCTCTTAATATAATGTCATTTATTTTGTCCTTCTTGAAGTGCGTAGTGCATTGCTCGACTGCAATTTTGTGCCTTATAGATAGAATTTTAGGTCTGTCTCTCCCCTTTTTATGGTCATTTGTTTATCAGCATTTCCCCTTACTGATTACTGATGGTATTTAACTTGTATTTGCTATTTTTTCTCCCGCCAATTTTTAATCTTTTTTGGTCCAATAATTCTACACTTGCCTCTGTTTTGTTAATTCATTTCTTGACCATGGGTTTGTTTTTGCTTCTGAATCAATTATTTCGTCCCTTCACGTAATGTTCCTCATACCTTGTTTTTATTCCTTTTTATTCTTTCTGTCTCCTTTGCTGTCAGCAGCATTTTCTTCGTCTGAATAATCGTGTTAGTTTTATAATTCTAACTTTCTGTATTTCTTCTTTTGTTAATTTGTTCTCTTATTTTCTCTGTCTCTTCGTGTAAATACTTGCTTCATCTTTCCAGTACTATATTCCGTTTTCTTCATATTTGTTACTTCTTTACTTTTCCGCATCTTTCCGTTTTCCTCTCCTTTGAATTTCTGTTTGTATGTCACGTTGCCTTTGAACTTTCCGTCTCTTCCCGCTCCTTTTTGTTGTTTGCAATGTAAGGTAATGTAATAAAACTTAAAAGAAAACGTTATCATGCACGTGTATGATTCGAAACGGCGAAGTGCATAAATTCTCAGTCATCGTGCTTTGTAGTTTTGTAAGAAAATGCAAATTCACAGATAGACATTAAATATTAAATACGTACTAGGATCTTGATGGATGTAAATGTGTTGAACACTTTACAGCAGAGTTCAACGCTCTGTGAACAATTATTAGAGATATCATGTATGCCAATCATAATATTGGTTGTGTAGGAATAGATATGTTAATATTTCAATGTAATTATTAAGTGATCCTATCGACTTATGACACTGGAATTGCAGAAATATGCCGTGATTTTGCATAAATAACACGCGAGTCACTCGGAGAAAATAAATTATTTGCTGTCTATAATACGCACAGTTGTCGCAGCAGAAAATACTTGTTTTACAAAAGAGACATGGAAGCGCTTGATTAAGTGCCGGTTGGGGCATTTGTTCTGCAGGGATTTATGTGGGATTTTATGTTTCACGTTTTACTTCAGTTTTATGTTCCGGTTTGTCTACTGAATTTTTGAATGGAAATAGTCCGCGGAATGTAATTACAATTCGGTTAATTCTATTCTTCCGTACTGGTTGAAATCCCATCATAGCAGCAGAAGGCGAGATAAAGATCTGGGATGATGAAAAAATTAAGAAACATTCTTAGGGAGGAACTTCATTAAGGCATTTTTAGCAAATCTGCAAAGTTCCGAACTGTTGTCCCTCCCACCGAAATTTAATCAAACAAGTTATTACAAGAATCCCGCAAAAAATTAATAGAGTTTGGGAGTTGAAAAGTGGCTGTGATTCGAACCTATATCGATCATTCCGTATAGGAAATTAAACTATTAATTAAAATCATAACATCCACATGTATTAATTATACGAAAATGTAGATTAACGCATATTTCATTTGGTTCAGGAGTTTTCGGCTGGAGCTAATTAAATTTCGAATATTAATTAAAAAAGGCTAGAGCCCAAACCTTCGGCCAACTTTTTGTTTTTCCAGAAAATTTGAATAATGGCGTAATTATGCGTCCGGCAAGTAGCAGACCCATACAATTTTGACGGCCGATTAATTTCAGAATTTTTCCGTTTATTTGCGATTTTAATAGAACAGTTGCCGGTTCTAGACATGTGCTAAAGATATGCCGTGTAATTAATTTAAAATTGCTCCGCATTGCCGTTCCTTGTAACTGTGTGTACAAACGTATTCCACGGGTAGTGTAAGTAATTCCTTTTGCTGTAAGTGTTAATTAACATAGGAAATCTGTAGCTGCGTTTTTATTTTTTACACGCTGACGTGTATTAATTACTTTGTATTATAACTACATGAAAAAGAAAATGCCTGCCGAGAGAGAATATTTGTTACTGATTAACAATGTTCGATACTCCATTCCGAGATCATTTCCCTCCCTTAAGACCAGCCTATCTACCAAATCCCTTTTAAACTGCTTATAAGTAGGAAAATAATTAACTTATTTGTTATTCTTTTAAATAGCATTTAATTAGCTAAATTACATAAAGGAAAAGCGTTGTGCTCGGGTGTATCGATTGCAACTACATCGATAAACTGTATAAATCCGTTGCCGCCGAACCATATGCCGCTGTATATTTATTGCAATTTAGAATAATAATTCAATATCAAAGTTATTTCATATCATTTCACAATGCATGCGAATTTATGGTAACATACACGATTTTATCTAATTGTGTATGTTTCTTTACGTCATCGTTTCGTATTCAGCCTCTGTAAGTGTGCATTACTTACAATTCGACGTACAACAAGAACAAGCACAACATAAAAGCAATATTCAAAGCAGCTACTAGAATATAACTGGTTTGCTCGAAAAAATATTAAATATAAACTCGATGCTGGCCATTATTTATTTTAAGAATTGTTTTGTATTGTGTGCTAACGTATTCCGAGTTGTTTTTTTCCTGTTTGCTAAATTACGTGATGTACCTTTCCACGCCGTATGGAAATATTCTGAAACTGAAAATTTGCTAAAGGTCGAATTCCTGCAGAACAAAAACGCCAAAAATCCTCGGTGTAAATGGTTTAAAAACCGATTCAAAATGCGCGATTCATTGAACTCCAGGTCCGGTTTAAAATGAAATATGCATTGGATTGGAGCCCCAATTATTAAAAAGAAAATTAAACAGCTTGTAAACTTCTGAAGTTACGCACCTTAGACCTTAATTAAGTCTGGAATAACAAGACTCGTATTTTTAATCAAGATTGCGTTAGATTAAATTTACAGAAGTGAGGGTAGGAACAATTAATGGGCAAAGTTGTTTGTTCAGCCTTGGCAAAAATTGGGTTAGATGGGTAGGACTAAGGTTGGACTTATGTGGGATCAATGTTGTTTAAGAATAGCAGAAATAGATGATGGTAAAAAACTAGAAGGCAATTATTTTCTATAACAATGGTTGTTATTTTTTTAGCATTGCATTGTTTTGGAAATATTTTGCTCATTTTCTACTCCTTTGTATATTATACGTGATTACTTGTTAAGGTTAGTTTTTGGGAACTATTTGTAATACATTTTTGCTATTTCAGGCACTTTAAGTAGTGGTCTTCACTATTTTATACTATTTTTCTAATCACTATTTTGGATTATAATATGATTTGGCACTTTATGTAGTCGATAATTGTAAACTGTTTCTGATTTTGACTACTGCATGCTTCACTTATTCTTCACTATTTTATAAATCTGGTGTTTATTCTTCATTGAATTGTAGTTTGGTTCTTAACTTGCTATATATTCAATGCTATAGTTACTATTATTCAGTATTTAGCTATTTAGTGACTTATGAAATAGTTGTGATGGGTCTTCCTTATTAATTTTTGAGCTCACTATTCTTGATTACGATGATATTGCGTACTCACTGTGGTAGGTAATTGTAAACTGTTTATGATTTTGAGCACTGCTTGCTTCCCTTCGCCTTCAATATTTTATAAAGTGGGAATTTATTGTTCTTTAAAATAGTTTGGTTCGAAATCTTCTACCTGTTAATCACTATTAATTAGTATTTGGTTAATAAAGTGCCTTTTTAAAATATTGGTCTTCACTGTTCTGTTTTTGAGATCATTATTGTTAATTATATTACGGCTTTCTTCACTGTTTAAAGATGGCTACCAGGTCACTATTTTTAATTTTGGTTGTTCATTTGTACTAGTCACTTTTTGTACAACAAGTACTGCCATTATTATTCTTCGTTGTGTTACACTGTTTCTTTAATATCTGTTCACTGTTTCATTATTTTTCACTATTGTCACTTATTTGTTTAAATTTTAGTCACCGTTCTTCACAATCTATTGATTGTGATTTAATTATGTTTAGTAAATTTTTGCATATGATTGGTATGATTTTCGCCTTAAGTTATAGTTTGAGTTGTTTTTGGTGAATACTTGCTAATTGCTTCGATATTAGCTACGCTTATTAGTTATTTTAGACTTTTGAAGGAGTAGTTCTTCACTATTTTATGATACTTGAAGTCACTATTCGTAATTGGACTGAGGTCGTTCATTTTGAGATTAATATTTAAACGGATTTTTAACGCTAGGCACTATTTTTTTAATTATTTGCCTTTTTCATTATTTTACGACATTTATAGTTATTATTTTTAATTACGATTATTTACTCACTATTTTAGTATTAGCTTTTTTTAAACATTATGGAATTATTGTGGTAATTTTTTTTATTATGATTTGCAATTCTTCACTGGTTTAGCATATTCAAGTAGATACTGTTCACTAACCTACGCATGGGCCACGTTTTTAATAGTATGCACTATTATTCACTATTTTATGATATTTTCAGTGACTCGTGATTATGTTTTTACTTTTATATACGTTATGTTAGTATTTACTCTTTCTTTTAGTATTCGCCATTCTTTTTACGATGTTACGGTTTCGACAATTCGTTCACTATTGCTCGCCATTTTTCCCTATTTTACCATTTTGGGTATCGCTGTTCCATTGAACAATGATCACATTTTCCATCTGCAGTATATTTGAATATTACTCTTTATAGTACACGATTTAAGCTATTGCTTAAAGCAGTTATATTGACTGTAGTGTGAAGACTGCACGATTACAGTCACTTATAAATATTAATTAGCAGACTTCACTATTATATGACTCATTTTTAGTCACTATCTTTCACTATTTTATAATCTGTAGCTTTTCTTCATTAATCCGATATTATTTTTTCTGGTTCTGCTTATTGCTGACAGACGATAGTTCTCTACTATTCCTGATTATTCATCATGCTTCACGTCGTTCTTCTTCATTATGTTAATATTCTTAACTATTGCACTTTCTAATGTTATTCACTGTACGGTTTTGTTGCAAGATTACAGTCATTTATGAATATTAGGCAGCAGACTTTACTATTATATTATTCATTTTTAGTCACTTATTATATGATTCATTTTTAGTCACTATCATTCACTATTTTAGTCACTATAATTCACTATTTTATGATCCGTAGCTTTTCTTCATCAATCTATACTATTTTGCCTTGTTCTGCTTATTGCTGACTGACGACGACTTTTTAATATTCCATGATTACTCATCG
>JABXWE010056920.1:0-12166 GCA_014611495.1 Limonius californicus | reverse complement strand
AACCTAACCTTTTTTTTTCTCATTCATTCACATTACCCCCCCCCCCCGGAACCGCTTTTCGCATTACTTCAGGGGGGGGCGGGCGTCCCTTACATTTGCCTTGGCATTACACCATTTACTCCTGCTCCGCTACCTACCTCGCTTTCCAGCCATCCGTGTACTAGATTAAAATTCCAGAAGGGAAGCCCTGTCCGGCTGCTTCTCACACTGTTTGATCCTGGATTGTTACCTCGAAGAGTGTAGCTATTAGGTATTGGGCAGATAATTTAAGAACATTCGCAGAACAGTAACCATTGTGGGGAATCAGCTGTCAATAACTCTTAAACTTCTGTCAGTCGATAAGAACATAAAGTAAATTTTTAAGTATTTTTTACATGAAACATTTTCACAGATAGCTCCACTTGTGATAAGTGACGAATTGAAGTTTTTAGCAGAAATAAATACAAAAAGTTCCGGCTGGTTTCTAGGGGTTCTGACTTACTAAATGATAAATGGGGATTTTTTTCTGAACGAATAGACCAATATATGCCAGCCTTATTGTTATTAAACGAAGTTGTAGCCCCATTTGTTGTAACATAGTCAGCAATTAAATCAAGTAATTCATCTTCGTCACGGAGATACCTCATACGTGCTCTGGCAATCAAACTTATTGCAATGCTCTCTTCCACATCTTTAGATAGCGCTGTTTGACGCCGAGCTCGTTGTGTATTCATGGCTACTTTGCCACACGCCATACGGTGATAAACTGCGGATACGCAATACCATATGCAGCTTCAGCTTGCCTGAAGGCCGTATTTTGTTAAACAGCATTTACAGCAACTGTGATGTCCATATTTAAATATGTTGCTTGAAAACGCTTGCGTAAATAATTAAGAACAATATTCTATTATAATCACCTGTTGTTTTCTTTTTGTAAAACATTCCTCACGCTATTTTCAACTGTCCGTACAAAATGCTTTCTCATAACTGAAAAACATTATAATACGGAAACATTTTTGAGCACTCGTCATAATAAACTGACGTTAATTGCTCTTACTTTAGTCCATCTCCGTTTACTAACACGTCGACTGAATAAATTTTGGCAAATTAAGATTTGGTTAATCGAAAGATCTAGGTTAGAAACAAGGTTTGACTTTATAAAACAATAGATATGTATATCTAGCTCATACAACAGTTTTTAGCAAAGATAAAGAGTTAAAACTCCATTAAAATCTGAAGTTGGTAAATATTAGTAATGAAGTCATCTCCTGGGCTTAGACCGCGTCTTCTATCACTTCATTAGACACAAACCGCGGAAGCCTGAAACTTCACATTACCAATTTCTATGGCGAGGAATCTTATACCAAACCCACAACTGTACCTACTTTGACAAAAGAAAGAGAAACTACTGAGCGACTTCTCCTTCCTCAAACGATGCAGAGATCAAGATGTTATACCTTTATGTATGAGCATAAAACACATTACGGTTTGATAATGCTACCTTCAACGGTTAGCGAAACGGCATCGATTAATTCCACGAAGACGTGATCTAAGCCCAACGAGAGACTTCATTAGACACAAACAGCGGTAGCCTGAAACTTCATATATATTCGTGATTTTTATTATGTACTGGCTGTTATCACAAATTAATACTAACGCTACCAAAATGTCCCCAGATAGGGTACGTAATAAGTTGAAAGCTTTATGGTTCATCAAAACAAAAAAGCAATAAACAAGTAATTAATTACAAATATCTAATTTACAGCTACTTAGACAGTCTCATTTTCTAATAAACGGTGCAGAATTAGTTGCATTAGTGACCTCAACTAACTTCTTGCTAATTTTTCAACAGCGGACGCTTCTTGCACAGTAATGGCTGGAAAGCATTGCTGTTAAATGGCAGTGATGTTTGATGAAGTGTATCAATAGCTATAACTTACAAGTAGTCCTTGAAAAGTAGGTCTTACATTAAAAATACGTAGCTACTACATCTGACAATTTATAAGAACAAATGGTACCTTCATTATCATCATACTCGACTTTCACTATATTTTTCCTAATTATTTATATAAAAGAATAGAACTGTAGGCTTTGTTAGGTTGTGACGCCTAGCTATAAAACGGCGGCAACAATATCGGTTTTGTACCCACAAAAAAACGAAGTATCAGTTTCTAAGCAAGATCCAGGTATCAGACAAGGGTTCGACCAGCTACCGTCGCAGAAGTGTGGTTCGATATAAGCCTAGGCGCCACCTGTTTAAAAAAAATCAACCCTTGGTCTCGAAGATGACGTAGATAAACAGGAATCCCCCGGAGAAAATGTACTTACCTTACTGATAATACTAACGTCTTTCAAATAAAAATACAAGACACAATAAAACACAAAAGCTTGACGTAATTCTCGAGTGTAATCAATTAGCGAAAACAATTTACAAATAAATATCAAGGTTTGACCAACTAAACTTGGTCATAAAAAAAATATCAAAACAATTGACCCCAAATTGGTCACAATTATAACTATAAATATCTTTTAAAGAACAGACTACAAACGTTCCTGTCTGATTTAATTATACGTATGATGAAAGAACTAAAATCCTGGGGAAAACGATAATGCGTCAATAAAAAAACTAAATTAACCAGAAGCCTAAATAGCTTCGCAAAATATAATTAATCACTTCGTGACACGCCTAATTCACGATAAACGAGATCTCGGTTATGTAAACTAAGATAACTACCTGAATAGAGGTATAAGCGCTTCGACAATAAAATAAAAAGTTCACGCAAAATCCTCCCTTATTGAATGTATGCGTCAAAAAATTAAATCAGAATCTCAAAATATGCGACCCGTTTACACAAGTTAGAAAATGCAGTAAGTGTTGAATTTATAAAAGAATTTTTGTTATAAAATTAGTTCGTATAACTGGTATAATGTGAATTTGTACAAAATAATAATTATGTGGTCGTATTCTGCCGGATGATCTTCGGAGTCCTTGAATTTTTAAAGGAATATATTAAACAGACCTTTTTGATGAAGAATTCCAAATATATCGAACACTTGAGTGGACAGCTGGCATCCGCATTCGCGTTTGGAATTTGACCTTGCGATTTCCTGTGGCGAATATACGACTTGAAATTTCTCCAAATTCTATGATGTAGGTATAAAAACTTCCATCAGAATGTACTTTCCCACAGCAACGGAGTTTTTGGTAGATAATCAAATCCTCAGCAGTTACGAAATTTTTTCAGCAGTTCTAAATTGCCTAAATAATACAAGAGACTAAATAAAACGGAAAAATTGGAATCAAACTTCTCAGCTTACCAAAGATGTAAATCGGCAAATAGAAAAACCTCTTCAAGGGTGTAATAAATCGGTTAAAAAAAACCTAGGGAAAATCTCACTAGCACCACAAGGTTAAGATTTCCCTTAAAACTTGAACTTTCAACAAAATTAGAAATAAATCCTTGGTCGAAATAGACCGCGATGAAAACCAAGCACACACTTGTCAGGAAACAGAATGAGAATGCGCTCTCCTATCTCGGAAAACCCAAATCTACGAGAACATTTTAAGCTACTCATGCGCGAAAACCGAAGCACGCTATCCACCTGCCTAAATTTGAAACAAACTCAGCAATATACACTGTGCGTCGAAATCGCACGTTACAAGGTGTATAAATAAAAAAAAAACTGTTTTTGGATTTGATATAGGCTTTTCAGAAAAAGGATATCTAATAATTTACTGAGAGGTTTTTCTGTACATTTGCGCTCCTTTCTATAATGTTTGAAATAGTGTCAATGACGCTATTTAGCAAAAATAAATATTTAAATTATTTACATTATATCAGAGCACATTTACATTACATGTGTAACGATGGATTGGTAAAAAGATATTTACGCGGCCAAATGTAATCAACATATGTAGCAGAACTAAAAAAACATTCTTACGCCTTCCAGTTAATTTTATTTAGTATCAAAATAGAAAAGTGATTTCAAGAACCGAAGTTCTCAGCAATACTATAAATTCAATAAGCTATTTGTTAGATTATCTAACTCAACCTGGAACATCCTTTGCCTAACCTTCTTTCAAAAACAGTTCCTTTTTCATCATTTCAAGTCAAACTTCATTTACTAAAGTGGCTCCTCTAGACGGTCAATATTATTATGCAATACTATTGCACACTATTATTGCTGGACGCCCTAGACGATGCAATATTTTTGCCCAATAATTTAGTTGACGTCTGATATTTCTATAGCCAATATATTGACTGTCACGGAAGCTATAGTTGTACGGCCATTGCACTGGCTGTATGTTTGAGGAAGAAGAGGAAGTTCAGATTGATGAAGAAGTGATTCAAAAAAAGAAATGAGTACATTAATGAAAATGTCTTAAAAGAATTAATACTGAGAAAAGCAAGTGATTTTCTGCGACTAGACAGTACATCATTTGATGAACTGCTAAAAATGATTACGCCTCTATTCAAAAAACGGAATACTACTGTGCGAGATGCTATTCATTTAAACCAGCGTCTTTCATTTTCTCTACTACCCTGCTGCTGGAAATGCTTTTGAAGACTTAAAATTCACAAGTACTACATCTCCACAATCACTAGGCATAATTGTAATGGAAACTTCTGACTTTTGAGAAGCTGAGTTTCTTCAAAATACAATAATGTTAGTTCTACTACGTGGTCTGCTGCAGTATCACTTTTTTTAAGAATCTTTTACTGTTTTAATCCTTTACGGTTTTGTACGCAAATAATTAATTGCTATTTACCAGCACGCGGATATTTTTCTTAATATTTGAGAATCAGATGTTCAGATTGTTCATTTTTTGTATTCTATTACTATATTCCCTAAAACTCACATTCCACAAAACCCACAAAGATGTAGTTGAATGCATTCTAAAATAAATTTTCTATCGTCTTCTTTTGCTTTGGTAGACACATTTTATCATTCCGTTGTTCCATGCACAACCATTGACACAAAAATGAACCAATATTGCATAATAGTACACTTGTTCCATATTGCGCCATAAAAATTAAACTCTTTTTGATTCGCTCAATATATTGTACAACTATTCAATATGATCCATATCTATATCATCTAGGAGCCGCTTAAAAGATATTTGTTTGTCTGTCGGGCAACATGTGCGAATTGGATTATATTAAAAGTTCAAAATTATTCCAAGTTTACGACCGTAAAGATAATGTAAACTCATTATCAGTGACAGCTAGAATATTATTCTGACTTCTAGATTTTGATTGTTGATTGTTGATTAGAAAGACCGAGATCTAAGACGTGGTTTTCTAAGCATCTCTAAGCACTGCAGCTACCATTGGCCAGTATTTTTTTGCACTGTATTATACGAGGCTTATTCGGAAATTAATAGCTGATTGGTTGTATAACATAAATGTAGAGTTGATTAAAAATATACACTGCTCAACAAAATTAGGGGAACACTTCCTTAGCCGTGCACTATTTTTCAAATTAAAGACAGGCACAAGTATCAACTTTAGTATATTGTTCTTTCAACATTACTCAACAAGGTACAAACAACAAATATGCTCTGATTAAACGGTTTTCTTGAGCAAAACCAAACTATTGAGAAGACTACCAAAATCGAAATGAGTTTTATCACTTAAAATGTAATGGGAATTCTGTTAGCTCCCGAATACCAAGCTTTAGTAGCGCGTGTGCCTTCCATTAGCTTCAATAACATCTTGGCAACGTCGAGGCATGCTGCGGATAAGACGTTTTAGCATGTCTTGTGGTAGATTTCGCCATTCTTCCACATGGGCCTCAGCCAACCCCTGAAGAGTCTGAGATGTAGCAGGACGCTTTCTAATGAGCCTGTCGAGTAAATCCCAAACCTGTTTGATGGTATTTAAGTCTGGACTCATGGCTGGCCACCTCATCACTTGGATTTCTTGTTCCTGTAGGAAGTTTGTTGTTAAATTAGCGGTATGAACTCTATAATTATCTTGTTGTAGGATGAAGCCATCGCCAAAATTGTTCGCAAATCGCACAATATGCTCTTGAAGAATCGTCTCAACATAAATTTGTGCGTTGAGACGTTGGGGAATGACAACCAAGTCTGTGCGACCGTCTATACTAATGCCACCTCACACCCTGACTGATCCAGCTCCGAATCGGTCCACTTCCTGTATGCACGCGGCAGTGTATCGCTCTCCAGGACGTCTGTACACTCGTATACGACCATCGCAACGAGTTAGACAAAACCACGATTCGTCTGTAAAAAGCACAGACCTCCAGTGTCGAAGTTGCCATTGCACATGTTCGCGGGCAAAGTTTAGACGGCTGACTTTGTGATTCCTGCTCAAGCGAGGAGCTCGCATAGGCCTGCGAGAAGTTATATTGACTTCTTTGAGTCGTCTTCTAACCGTCTGATCGGAAATTGTCACACCGGTTGCATTTCGGAATAGATTTTGTAGCTAACGAGCAGTAGCAGTTCGTCGGGGAAGACAAGAATTAACAATATACCGGTCGTCCCGAGGGGTAGTTTTTCTTTCACGGCCTTGTCCAACTCTCCTGAAATATCTACCCGTTTCTTGGTACCTATGCCAAGTTCTGCAGATAACAGATGGAGCCGATTGGAGCTGGTTTACTACATATCGCATAGATGGACCATCTTCAAGCAAAGCAACAGCCGTCGCGACTTCAATTTCACTTAAATAACGCATTTTGGACTCAGAAACATTGAAATAGTTCAAACTGACGGTTTTACTGTGTCCAATGACTAATTTGATGAGTTTCAGATGTTTGCTTTGTGGTCAAACACCACTTTGTTTTGAGACTTTCGTTACATTTTGGCGTCTACGATGAAAACGAGCAAACGAATCACCGTAGTTCTTTTTGCACTTTGTCAATAAAAGTCTAGAGAATAATATAATAAGAAAAAATCCTACTTCCATCATTTGCTGGAAAACTTATAGGCGCTCAAAGAAGTGTTCCCCTAATTTTGTTGAGCAGTGTATTATGCCTAAGTCTTAAAACCCTCGTAAACTATTCGAATTTAAACAATTATCTTATCGTGGTACAAGTTTTCTATACTTTCGTCATAGAAGGTTGCCGCCTGTGTACCAAGTTGGTACTGCCGTTTTAAGGTCGTAGTCTGGAATAGCATTCCGAGCATTTAAACAATTCTTAAGATGCAGGCAGAGATAATAGTTACACGGCACTACGTCGGAACTGTATGAGGGATGGTTAAAATTTTCTCGCGATCGGGCGTTATCATACAAAAGCACCACTCCAGAGGTCTTTCTTAATTTCTACATTAATTGTCGTGCCACGTTCCAGGAAATTAAGCAACAAGCCTGTCACCAACAACGGTTTCAATTCTCCGACGTTTGCTTTAACTTTTGTCTTTCGAGAAACTCGCATAATTCGACTGCATTGATTATTGCTTGGTTTAACATTTGTGTAATCGCATCACCAGTCACAATGTGATTCAGGTACTTATCGCCATTAGTTTTGCAACGATCCAAGAAGGTTAGTGTTGATGCTATTCGCTGTTTTTTGTCAACATCCATCGACATATTTGGCATTCATCTTGCACAAAGTTTATGAAATTGTATCGTGTTTGTAACAATTTCATACAGTACTGTACGTAATATTTAAAGAAAATTTGCGGCCACTGCCGAAATCCTGAAACGTCGATTTTCTTGTTCACTTTTTCGACAAAATCGTCGTTGACAAAAGAAGGTCTTCCATTTTGTTTCTCATCGTGCACGTTTGTTCGATCATCTTTGAAATTCCTATACCAGTGGCACACCTTTTCTTCACTCCTGAACCGTAAACCTTAGATATTTGAAGGTAAATTGCAGCATCGTTTACAATAAAACGAATAACAGTGAGCACTTCACACTTGGCACGTTTTTCAATCATAGGGTTCATTTTAGCGCATAATTTTACAACTGAATATAATGGCAGAATCACAGGAAGTGACGTATGGCTAGCTCATCAACCACTAAATCACCCCCAAAATTCACCCCATTATTCGGCTGGAATACTTAAACAGCCCTTAGTTTCTGAATAAGCTTCGTTTATTTAATTTTATAATTGCATATTTTCTTTACGCAGATTAATTGCACGAATTTGGAAGTATAATTCATTCGTTACTTTTTGTGCCCTAAATACATCTGTTAATTTTCACATTTACCAAATTCTTTTAAACTATTAAATATAAAGTCCTCTGTGGAACATATAATTCAATTAAAAGCGGCTTAGCTTGATAATCATAAATGTCATTATGTCACTTCAACTCTGTTGTTAATTTCATTAAAATCTTAATTAATCTGAATTTTCTATTTGCCATTTTACATTTGCAGAAATCGTAAAGTTGCCTGCAAAATTTATTCAGTGCTACAGGCACTTACATCTACATGGTGTAGGTATTAGGTATTAAGAAGTAAGCCGTATTTCTAGGAAGTGAGTTACTGAACCTGAATAATTTTCAGGATATAAACTTGGCTTTACTAAGTTATAACCACACGAAGCTAGTTGCGCATTCCTCTACAGAATTTCAATGAAGCTGCAATGCCTTATTTCAAATAAGGTGCTCCGATCAAATTGAAAATTACAATATCGGTAATATCTGATACGATGCGCTAAATAAGTGTCTAAATTGACAACTTTTATGGATTTAAACAAACAAATAGATTTCATACGCTATCATATTCAATATTTTCAAGGATACATTCTAATTTTATTAATCCAATAACGTAGGTACGCAGAAATATTACTTTATGCTGATTATGTAAATCACTAAAGTAGAATTGCATAATTAATATGTTATCTACCGTAACTAAAGGGAAATTTAAAACACAAATATTAAAATGTCAAAGTAGGGTTTAACAAAAACCACAAAATGCCTGCTTACTAATTTACACAAGCGATTATAGAGGTTCCGGTAATCCTACTCCAAAACGAGATTAAGCATGAAATTACAAAATTAGCAAGAGGACTAACAGTTCTGTGTGCTTTAAATTTGATGTAATGTTACAAAACTTTTAGATTATTGGAAAATCAAATGAGCAAATAAATAGTAATTAACCTAATTCTATACTCATTTTTAAAATATAATTATTAACTAATTCTTCTTAGAAAAGTGAAGTAAGTTACCATAAAAACGTAATCAAATCTATTTACTATATTCATGTTAGCAGGAGTCAAAATATCGTGGAATTAAAAGTGAATTTTGGACACGCTTTTTAATCTTGCAGATTACAATTACTGGTTGATATTGTCAAGGGAACGGTGGATCCGCAGTTTTAATTATAGACACACATTTCAATTATTGCGCGTGTAATCGCTCGTATTACATACATCCCGCCTGTCAGAATAACGTGCGAATTTGCTGGTAACAGCAAAATAAAAAAGTAAGCTCGGGTTTACCTCTAATTCCTTTCTTCTCATTCCTCTTAGTTGGAATTAGTTTCACGGTAATACAGAAAGGAGATTTGTATTCAGACATTTTATACATTCTTGAGTCGTTTCAATTTCTCGCCACTTTCTAACAATGAATTCGAATAAATCTTTTACATACAACTCGAACTGTGTCCATATAAAACGGCGTTCATTGCACAATGTTAATAAATGATTTGAATCAAAACTACCATTTAAATGAGTTTTATGCAATAACAAAAATGACTTAACTGTCGGTAAAATATATACACTTCTGCAAATTACAGTATGTGTTAAATGTAATTTTGTTTCAAATGCATATTTGGGATTGTAATTGGAGAAAACAATTTATCCCCGATTTCATCTAAAATGTAACGGATTAAGCATCGCCTTAGTTCACCTAAAAGCAAAATAGACTGTTGAATTAAATGATATGCAAATAATTCGTTGAAGCACTTTAAAATTATAAGCCTTCTATGTTTTCTCTTATCGGATGTAATAATATATATGAGATACATAAGCCAAAATATATTTATATAAAACGGGTACATAAATCAAATTTACATGTATGTCCTTACATCTTGGACTTCAGAAACTACTCTCTTACTGAAAAATAAAACTTAAACCGTCTAGGGCACCAAAGTTCACTTAAATAAGTTGGGTATGTCACGTCACTCTGGCTACGTGTGGAAGCCACATGTCCGCAACGCTTGCACGTGTGACTTGGGAGTTTTGCAGCTTTAAACGGCGGAGACAAAGGGCCGCCGATGACACAATTTATAGCCATAGCCAGACCTTCCGTAAATTTAAAAATTCCCAGAGACTGACATGCAAACGTTGGGACCCGTGCCGCCAACATAGACATGAAAGCGGAAAAAAGAATATTTAGAATTTACAAGGGTTTGATAAATTTAAAGACTGAAATCCGACAATAAACTTGGCGGTCACCATTTTGGTCCATAATTTCAAGTTGCTACAACATCCCTGGATGCCCAGTAGTGCTTTCGCGTCGGTATGATAAGTACTGTATTTTACATAATTTTCTTTCTCGATAAGAAGCTTGTGAGAGTGGAAGGGGCAGAATAGAAAATTCTCCACTGAAGTGTTACTACTAATCTCCGTTATCACCGGCGTCTTAATATCCAGAATATGCCAAAAATGGAGAACCTCGTACAGAACACCCATACATAAAAAGAACAATAAAGATTACCTAGCGAACTGCGAGGAATTATAGCTGTAAAGACAATGGGTTGTATTTTGAAAAACCCAACCAAAAGCGAAATAGAAACTAAACAACCAAAAAAGCAGGCAGGTTTCCTTGCTGTTCGATCCACTATCGACAACATATTTACTTACCTTAAGGGTATCTCTACAAAAGAGGGTGCAGAGATAGAAAAAACATTCTGCAAGAGTTAAAAACATACAAGTATTTACTTGAGTTTTCAACAAAACGAAAGATTTCCGTCAGGGATGCTGTCCATTTCCCACATTCTTTCAAATCTATTGGAAAGTGTCCTCAGCGAGTGACCAAATAAATGCAAGCGAGGGGAACTACGAATGGGAAATAACATATTTATACTTCACCGGCGATCAAGTCGTAATTGCCGAAACCAAGACGACTTACTACTGCAAGGTGGGAAAACCAAAAAACCGGGCAGGATTAACCATAACCATGAAAAACTGGGATTACCGATCTATTAGCGACGATCAAGTAATAAATATACTGTTAGAAAAAAGGATCTATACCAGTAGTCGCAAATTACAAATATCTTGGTGTAATCATTAATAAATTAGGCAATAGTAGTGAGAAAATTATCCAAAGGCTCAACAATGACAGAAGCGAAATAAGATCACTAAACGGCGTCCGGTACGAGAAAAATATCAAGAAGGAAGCGAAAAAACTAATATATAACAGTATCACTGAAAGAGCAAGTATTTGTGGATCAGATGTATAGGAATTATCAAAAATAAATACGAATAAACTCCTATAACCACCGAAATGGAAAGTCTGAGAAGATGCTGTATGAATTCGCGCTTAGTTAGCGTGTAATAACAAACATTGCAGAAGAAGTAAAGAAATAATTAACACGAACAAGATATGTGAAAGTAGATGGGCCACCAAATATTTTCATTGGTTCCAACCGAAACACTGATAAAACGACCAAGCAGGAGTTGGACAGACAATATACAAGATGCAATAAGAACATCAAACCTCGAAAAATAAACGTATTGTGGCCTAAGAAAAGGGAAGCTGCGAAAGCAGAAGCGGTACCAACCGTAGAAATCCGTTATATATATATATATATATATACATATATACGAGCCCTGACAACTATATGTTCGGTCATTTAGCAGATCCTCAAGAAATTAATCAAATATTAATAACAATCCAATTCAATCGCGCTGTTAGGTGCATATTCGTAAAGTGACATCTAAATATAAATTACTCACAAATGTGTGTTCAGTTTTATATTGGAAATATAAGTAAAATAAACAGAAATCTTAATCTGCAACATGTTTTATTGACAACTTAATGTTCGGTCACTGAGACTATGCTGGGTGTTAATAAAGGGTAACATCACCTTTTGCTTTGATAACTGCATTTATCCTCTTAGGCATGCTGTCGACAAGCTTTTGGCAGTCCTCTATTGAAAAATTATTCCAAATGGTTTGCAGTTTGGCACGTAAATCGGCTATTTTCTTCTGTGGGTTTTTTCGTAACTCTCTTTTCATCTAGTGCCACACTGTTTCGATAATGTTAAGGTCC
>JABXWE010056914.1:0-15960 GCA_014611495.1 Limonius californicus | reverse complement strand
CGGTCAAGGCATACTATTTGTTGGTGTCCATGGATACTTATTTTCCCTTCCCCAAACCCTATATATCATTTCTCTATCTTTTATCCCACCTCCTTGTTGCACTCATGTATTTCCTATGTTTCCAAAAAAACAGAGACGATCTGTATATATATATATATATATATATAATATGTTCCCTGCCAGGCTACTGTATCTGGAAATTCAATTTCATAAATTTTAAACAACTTATCTTTGAGATAGATGCTCTAAGTATAAACTAAAATTATTTAAACATGTATAATTTTTATACTAAAATCTTAATACCGTACTATTAATAAAGGTACGTCAAATACGCCTTTTAGTACGTTTTAGTGGGCCATTCTACTTAAATGTTGTTGAAGATTCTTTTTCGGACAGAATTTGAAATTGCAGAGATGACAAATATACTTCGGGTCTTTTCCACATTCGCGGGTAACATGACTCTTCAAATGGTGTTTGTATTTTGCCACACTTTGCGCAACTGAAATTGCAATTAAAATGGATTCATTTTACATTTACAACGGTGAACACAAAAATTAAAAAAAACTTAGAAAGTAAAACATATTTTATTCAAAACACCTAATACAGTATTTCATACTGTGTGCTACAGTATACAAGGTGTATAAAGAGCAGAAGTCATACATTTAAGTTGGCAGAATAAACTTTCAATTTTTTTTAATAACTGATTTATTAACACGTCGTTTCATATTTTACACAATAATTTCTAGGTAACGAATGCTAGTTATAAGTACTTCATATGCCCTGCTTCTGAACTTAGTGTGCTTAATATTCGCAGCTTTTTATTACTCCTCATAGTTAGCCCGAATGCCAGAAATGACTAAAATTTGTTTGCACATGGCATTCTCTTCGTGCAGTTTGATACACATTGTTTTTAGTTGCACGTATTGGCATGAATCATTAGATGTTGTATAATAATTAGAAGAAACATCAACAATGAATGCTTGGCTTTCCATACCATATATCTAATATTAGATATATGTTCCATACGCACATTTAATTCCTATCAAACTAAATATCTGCAAGGTTTTGATATCGAAGGCAATATTCTAGTAGATGTCTAACCCCATAAACACTAATTTAACAGGACAAACAGAGAACGGTTTCACCTGTAGTCCCATTACTGTATGTATTGTTTTGGAAAAGGCGGTAAGATTATTAATTTTTGAATTTCAAATGCAATTATATAAAGTAGCGATGGTGGTAACCTTCTCGGTATTTAGCGTACGAACCTAGTGAACGTCATTTAATAGAAATGTCGAAATAAATAAAAGTATTAAAATACAAAATTTCACAACGTTAATTGAATGGTTATTAAAACTATTATTTTATTTAACATTTGCACCTACATAAACATTTGTATGAAAAAAACTAGCATTTGCAAAATCCGAAACACTTGTACCTATTCAATATTTGATTTTAAAGTTTTAGATAAAAAAAACACAAAGCTTTCACTCCTGCAAGGGATTTTTATCTTCTTTCTTGATAATAGGAAAAATTTTTAAATGGCACATTGTGTGAACTTTCAAGTTATCTCTTCGTTTACATTTGTATTGGCAGCCTTCTACCAAACACACAAATGTCGGTTCTTTTCCGCATTCATACTTCTGGTGTCTCGGTACATATTTATAGTTTCTTTCAATCTGTACATGTATAAAGGATGAATAAAGCTAAAAATAGTAAAACAAATACTCAAAAAGAAACATTTAATTGTTTTGCTACATCCTGCCGCATTATTTTTGAAAAGAATGACAAATACTTTTTTTGTTGCATTCCTTTTTACTGCCATTAACTGAACGTAATTATTACACTAAAAGATGAAGAAAATGTCCTTCCTGCAGCTAACAAATCAAACTGGTTAAAATTACATTGCATGAAGTACCTAACCAAATTACACCAAATCAATTATTTTGCATGCATAAACTTGCATCTCATATTGACTTACTTTGGAGTAATTTGATTCTACAGTTTCTCTGAAATGGCCACAAAGCTAATACTATATTAAAAACTAAAACCGTCTCAAACCCTATGCTGCAGCCTGCAGTGATCAGATAAGTAACGGATTCATAAGATAAATTGTATACAACTTTGTAGTTCGCCTTTAAATATGATTTTTCTCATAAAAAGCTCCTACATTCATTAAAGACAAACAGCTTTTAGCCCTGTAGAGTAAGATAAAGTTGTGAAAGTATGAGTTTGATAAACTTTTATTTGAAATTTTTCAAAATTGTGTGTTTCTTAAAAATGTTTAAATGTTCATTTAGCAAAGAATTGGGCAGTGCTTCGTGCCTTTCCAATGGAAATAAACCGATTAGAAGAACTATAGAAAGAAAAGCAAATCGAATTTCATTGAAATAGGAAAATAAGATTTTACAACATATAATAAGTTACAGTATTTCAATTAACATCGAAAATAAAACATTCTAATTAATAATTGCTTTGTTTTGAATATGTTTCGTTTGAAAGTGCCGCTGCAACTTTGAATTTGTTGTGTAAGTTCGCATGCATATTACGCACTGAAACATAGGATGCTTTTGGCATTCGTATCTCCTGTGACGCCATAAAGACCTCTGCAACTTGTAGGCCCGCCCGCAAATGTCGCAAACATGGTGATTATTATCTAAAAAATACAAAAAAATTATAGACATCTAACTTCGATATATCTATTATATATTTTAATTTATTTACAAATATGCACAGAAATACATCACGTGCTGAAGTAAAGACCCGAAAGCCTTTATTTTGGCAAAATTCACAATTGTCATACACAATAATCAGTCAATACAACAAATAGAAACCACAACCGTGCTAAGTACTTTTATTACTATTTCATATGGTAAATATTGAAATTTGGATGCGTCACTGCAATATGTTTCAGCAAATTTCCTTTTTGTTTCGAACCATGGAAACATACTGGACACTTGAATTTCGGTATATTTTGGCATTCGTACTTTTTGTGTCGCCATAGAGATCTCTGTAACTTGTACGAACGGCCACAAGTGTTACAACTGTAGTTGCCAACGTATTCATCTAAAAGAGAAGAAAACCTATTAAAATACAATTCAATTGGCAATATGGCGGTTTAGACACTTTTAGTACTTTCCTATATCCAAAAAAGGTTAAGGCAATATGTAAAGAAATAAACATTGAAATCTAATATGTTATAGCGACACGCTCAGTAATCAATTTTTATTCCAAACACAGAGATAAATTCTCATAAATAATTTTTAAATGTTTTTACGATCTATCTTATATCTATTTTAAAATTAAACAATTCCTGTTATAACATAACCACTATAGAGTAATAGAGCCGTAGAAAGTAGAGACTAGTACCAAAATAATTTTTACGTGACCTGTAGCATACATACATTTGGCAGTAAGCTATTTTCTACAGAAGGGTACATTAAATCTAATGTCTGTTAAATACAAATAACAAACACTAAAATAGCAAATATCTACTTTGCCTTGTGGGTTTCGTTACGCCAAAATACCTTTCATGTTACATAAATACTGAATATACTTACATGACATCACTATAGCTAGCAATACAACATTTTCTTTTCTTACAATACGGGGATAACTTGATTTCGTAATTTAACCCTTAGCAATGATGGTTAGTAATACAATATATTACGTAACTTTTCATGTAGGTAGTTATTTTTCATACGACTTTTGTAAAAATGTTTACAGATTTAGTAATAAAGTAATTCTTGCACCACAATAAGGTGTCTCAATATGCTACCACATATTTCTGAGACCAAAATAGAAAGATTGAACTCAACTTACCTACATACAAAGGTATTTTCAATGTTACAGCCTTCTAAGTGAGACTTGTCCGATCACTTTTCTGCATATAATTATGGTAATGGTGGGACCAATGTTTTGAAGTTTCATGTGCGTACATTACTCATCCAGGTTGCAGGTTGGAGCCTAGTTACCTTGCAATAAGCGTACCAGAGGCGTCTCAAGTGGGCAGATCAGGTACTGATTTCTTTCAAAAATAGGTACGCATGTTAAAAGGCAATGAACTCAACCATTTTGGAGATAATTTTTTTGTAAAATCACTATGCAATGAAAATTTTAAAATTTCGTACTATGGGGACTAAATCTGCAGCATAGATTCAGGATAACAAGCCAATACAAAACCTCAGATAAACATTTGTCTGCAAGCGCTTGATTTACAAGGTACAATCCATTTAGCGTTAATAAATAAGATTATGTTTACATAAAACATTTGTTCGTCAACTAAGCGTTTGCAAACAAATGTTCATCTGACGTTTCCTTATTGTCTTGAATATATGTTGCATTTTATTTAATTACATGTAAGTTAATTTTTCAAAATTTCCAAATTTTCATGCCATATCGATTTTGCCTAAAAATTGACTTTACTTCAAAATGGTTGAGCTTTTCGACTTTTAACAAGAGTACCATTTTTGGGTATTAAGCATGCCGAATGAGATTATATTAACAGTATAAAACAGTACCCGATCCTCGAAACTAGGCTCTAACCTGCAATCCTAATGAGTAACGCTACTACATAAAATATCCAAACATTGGTTCAATTATTACCATAAGTATATGCAGAAAAGTGATCAGACACTGTTGACCTACAATATCAAATTACGATCTGCATAACGATTGTGATAATCGAGACGAGTAAATGGTTTTTCACTTTTTTTATTATTCTACGTAACACTTTTCTATTCTACAAAACTCTTCTAACCAAAATTACAACTTCGATGCAGTGCTTACAATAATATTGTTGTAAACTATACAAAGCAATCATCCAGTTACACATTTCTTTCTTCTTCTTCTTTCAAGAGTTACCGTGTTGCGTGCACCATCAGAGAGTGGGCTTTCATATTGCTTTTATGTTTAAACTTCTTGAAGCACACTCGACACTGAAACTGAGGTTCCACACCGCATTCGAATTTTAGATGTCTCACTAAACAACCTTTCAGTTTGTACGATGCTCTGCACTGAACGCAAACAAAGCGACCGTTCTTGTCTTTTCCGAAACGGGTGTGCCTGAAAACTACAAACGCTTTTAAGAATATTTTCGAAAATACTACGATTGTAAGCAAAACATAAATTATTTAGCAAACTGCATATAAACATTCAAATGCAATTTATAATTAGGATAATTCAACAATGTTTTTACGTAATACGTATTAAACAGTAACAGATAATGTAAGATCTATACATCATGTTTATATTTAACTCAACTTTAAGAGAACAAACAAATTTTTGCAAAAAAATGTAAAAAGATTATACTTTAGACAGGAAGAGACTCGACACTTGGAATTATCGTTTAGCAGGAGTTACAAGTTTTCTGGCTCATCCGCTATGTTTCGCTAACAGGATGGTGACAGCATAAGCAGGAAATAGGTAAGTCAATTAAGGTAAGTAACCTAAATATGGGCACCCTTAAGCATTTTATTGATTAATAGCTTTATTATTCAAGATTAAACCTACAAAAAAAATGTTATTCCTTAGGTCATAACGAATACAGAATCATAGACAAAATTTGCAAAAACCATTTCTATATTTCCAAAAAGTCACACATAAAAAATTAATCAGGTGTCCATATTAGAAGCATCGTGTTCTAAATAGGGACATCCTAAAAAAACTAAAGAGAAACGATTTAATACCGAAAACAATAATGTAATTCTTAATAATTAAAAGAAACTTGAAAACTTGCCATATTAAAAAAAGTCTAAGTTGCACAATTAAATTTGTTTAGGCACTGTCTTCGCATGTTGGGCACCTAAAAGAGGGTGTGACATCTTTGGCTATCAGCACAGCATTCTTCGTGAACCCAAGTCTGGCAAACAGTACACTGCATCATGTCTTTCTGCTCATCTTCCTTGCAAAGGGGTGCCAAGGTTCTTTCCGGGGAATTGAAATGCCACTGCAAGTTGCTTTATCTAAATTGGCTTTTTGTTGTTTGGACCGAGGCGCTTTTTTCTTGGTAATTGAGAACTTTGCCTTTTGTCCTAAACAGTCCTACTCCGCAAACAACGATTTTACAACTTTGGCAACTCGATAGTTTAATGCCTTTTTTGGTGGTGCTTTGGACTTAGCGGGTAGTTCTTGTGTTTTCAATATGTCAGTAAACGATTTAGACTTGTTAGCCTCCAACTCATCGTCCGATGGTTCACTGGTTTCAGAAAAAGAAGACTCTGATGGTGGCCATTCATTCTCATCATCTGAACTGTCGTCATATGAGACACGTCGGAGCCGTTTTTAATGAGGACGGCTAGTTGAAGCCTTTGGAGTAGACGTACCTGGACCATCAACCTCTTGTTCTCTTATCAGTTCTAACGCCAGCGTTTGTTGAAAATAAGCATTAAAGGGTATTGGAGCAATTAAAGTAGCAGGGGGATTTGCATTATGTCGGTTATTTAGGGGTCTCTCTGATAGTGTTGAAGGTGCAAATGCCGTTTCTGGTATGACTGTTGGGTCAAAATGGCATATACCAGTTGCTCGAAATCCTGCTGATACGTTAGAGGGGGTTGTAGCTTTTGGGCAAACTTTTGAAAATACAATACCAAAACTAGATTTTGTTAATTTTCTACCAGAATTAAGACCCCAATACCGCTGCAATTCATCGTCCCAGTGGTATTCTAACGAACGAAACACCGATTTGTCCATCGGCTGCAATTCATGCGTGCAGTTACTTGGAAGGCATAATAATGTGATTTCAGGAATGTCTGCAGCCTCAACAATATTTGCATCGAGATGGGATTTTGCTCCATCGAAAATCAAAAACACTTTTCCAGGAGGCTTATATTTTGCAAAATATTCAATCCACTTAACAAAAGTATCACAAGCCATGCTGCCTTTTGCTGTCATGAATGCTTTGACCCCAGGTGGTAAATTCTCTGAAAATTCAGGCTTATTTCTCTGGCCTTTAAATAGAACAACAGGTGGAATTACCCGACCCAGAGCATTTCCACAAGACACACTGGTGACATTTTCGGCATGTTCTGGTGCCACAAGTGTTCTAAATGTGGGCACAGCCCATATTAATTTCGGTACATATTCCTTACAAAATTAATTAAAACCTATTTACCGATAATTACAACCTCACTTTCCACATGTAACGGCTTACGATTAAAAATATTACTGAGTGCCCTCTAGCCAGTAATGGCGGAATTATTTTGTATATTTGCAGTTGTATAAGATCCCTGCTAAGGCACATGCTGCCATCTTTTGCTACAAGTGGTTACTAACTGTATTTTTTGACTAGTGCCCATACTTGGTTAAGGTACCTTATAAAAGATAGAAAAAAGAACAAGAATGGAACCGGTAGAAAATATAGAATGATATCAATAAACAATAAAAAAAAATGCGACAAATACCTAAGACATAGATATCAAACAAAAAACGAGGAAATTAAAACATCAATAAAAAGCGTGCAAGAACAGCTGTCGTAAAACAAGCGGAAGTGCAGAAAACTTATTAGGAACGCAATGCAAATGATGAAGTCAACGAGGGAAATGAAAAATTAACGTACCACAAATGTAACAGAACGGAGGCTCGTTTTGGTCTTAATTATGAATTTGCAATAAGACAAACCTTTATTTCTTATTGCAAATATTAACTGTTTATGTCAATAAATCCCATTTGTGGGAAAGTAACATACAAGCTCATACATTTTGAAGATTGTAGGTCTAAGTACTATCCAAAACCTTATATGTTTACCAGTACTACTATTAGTTATGTATCATAAACTGTTAGCTTACCAAACGTGAACTCTTTGCAAATAAATGTAGCAGTAACTACTATTTATAATATTTTCTTTCAAAATACAGTAATCTACAAACGTCATGGCAAATCGTCGAATTTGAAACACATTTTAGAAAACGATGGCTCCGTTTTTTTGGTATCGTAGTTTTTCCAAACGATATTGTCTTCTAGAAAACTTATTAAACCGCTTAAGAGTTTTCCAAATTGTTGGGATATCCCCACCCATATAGATGCTTCGATTTTCTCTCCATCTTTCTCCCTTCCTCTACATTAAATTACTGGTTTTCGAGTAACATTTCATCGAAATCCGTTTCAAGTTAAGTTGTGTCATTAACACTTGCTTACGTTTGCAAGGTGAAAGTGTCAATATAGACGTATTTTTTATATATATTTTGCTTATTATTGAAAATGAGGTTAGGTCATCAGAGAATGTATATGAAAAGGTATCGCACATAGATATATCATGCACAAAAGCCTCTACAATCTAAATAATGCAGACGACAGCCCTAGTAGGAAATTGTTACCTTATAGTTATGGTGCCGATTTGTGTTTCTTTGCGTAGTAATGAAGCGCAAGTTCCTGCTTGTAATAAAATTTAACTAAGCATTGCTGGCATTGAAACTGTTTTTCTTTGCCACATTCGACTCGTTGATGCCGCCTCAAATTTTGCTGCAAAGTGTACGAGCGCATGCAACGGCTACACCTGAACGGACGGCGCTTTTCAACTGAAGTTGGATATACAAGCCCTAGAAGAATTTTCAATTTATTACAATTCAAGATCAAAATGACACATGTCAAGTATACATTTGTCTACTTCACTAACACACAAGAGCTATGTTTAAAATAATACTTTCAAAGGATTTACTTTTCCACTACAGTGCTAAATTATCCTGGCTTTTCGATTATATTATCTTCTTTGAGTGCTTTATCTCTTACGAGACGTAGCGATCTTCTCTCTTATGCCTGTGTTGCACGTTTAAACTGCCACAGGCATGAAGGACCTACAGCTTAACATGGGCCCGGGAAGTGTAAACACTTCTAGTCCAGAGAAGATTTACTACGCAGAATACCTCGCTGACTGCCTTGCGAAAGAGAACGGCCGTTAAAAATCCGATGTTCCGATACTGGGAATTGAACGCAGGACCTTCAGTGTAGAAGTCAAACGCGCTAACCTTTAGCCCGCGGCCGCCTCGATTATATTAGCCAATAGAAAATCGCAGTGACGTTATACTGCATAAGCTTTCTGATGTTATACTTTCATTTGTGCCAATCACGAACGTTTATTTTTCCTTGAACGAAACAACCTACGCAATATCCTGTGATGTTCGTTGTAATAGTTTTTATATTTTTACGCTGTAAACGTACTTAGTAATTAACGAAAATACAAGTGCAGGAGTAAAAAAATAATACAAAATTCTTTCCGTATACTACGAGCAGCCTTATAAATTTTTACAAAATCTAGGAAAGAAAAAATAAACAATGTTCTCTGATGGTGCGTCATTACCAAAGGTTGAACGAAGCGATTCTATACATTGTTGTGAGTTGGCCTTTATTAAAATTGTAAAAAATCATCCGACGAAAACCTTCACGTGAAATTTCCATTTTTTTTACTAAATTGCTTATTTTAAACGCTCACTGTAAACAAACTACTCGGTCAATTTCTCAGCTGTCACTGTTTTCACAACAACAAATGTAAAATTTTATGAAAATAGTAATGACACATCTCAATAGCGCCACCTAGTGGTTGTTTGTAAAAACTTAAAAGGCTGCCCTAGTATAAGAGATTTTTAATTGATATAATGAAGTTGGTAATCTTTTTAGAAAATAAGGCGATTGTATAAATAAATACCATATTATTATGGAAAGTATTTTTGGCCAAAAGCATAATCCGTATTTTTGAATTACCATGCGTTAACTGTTATTGATAACGTCTTATAAATTAGTTTTTACTCTATAACCGTGTTCGATAAGTTCTACAGCGAGGACGCTTGGGTTTTACAAATATACCTAGATCTGACTAGAAAAGTCAAGCTGTTACAGAAAGGGGTTTCTTACACACAACACATTCGAAGGTTTCGCCAGCCTGTTTACATTCATATTTTACAAATCTTCTTACATTAGTTTTATATTTATAGATTTTTCCGCATTGCTGACATATAAAATGGTCCTCAGGTAAGTTATTTCGCTTATTTTGTTTTTAGAAGCCACATTTCCTGAAAAATAAGAATATTAACAAGTCGATTTTAACTTTTACGTCAAAACATACAGTGTGTTTGACTTCTCAGCTTCACACCCCTATATCTTCCTTATTCCTTATTTGTTTTTCGGTGGATTTCAAATTTTGGTCAATTAAACTACCCTTTAAAGCGGTTATTTTAACAATTATAAAAAAAAATGTTACTGCAAGCCAGTAGCTTACTACGATCAAAAATAAAATTGAAAAATAGAAAAATCACAATAGGCCTAGTTTTATCAAAACAAAAGCCATTAAGGAAAGTTGTTCAGATTCACAAAAATAGGCCAAATCCAATTTTCATAAAAAAATTATGTTTAATAATTTATAATATTAGAATGATAAATGAATTAAAATTCCATATTTGTCTTAACAAAGGCTCTCATGAAACACAAAAGAAGAAAATTGGATTTGGACTATTTTTATGATCCCGAAGAACTTTTCTCGATACAATTAGGCCTACTATGAATTTACAATTTTTCGCATTTATTTTTGATCATAGTCGGCTAATGGTTAGCAGTAAAATTATTTAATTGTAAAATAGCTGCATTAAAGGGCAGTATAATGACCAACATTTGAAATCGACCGGAAATCAAATAAAGAAGATATAGGGGTGTGAAGGTGAGAAGTAAAACACACTATATATAGAAAACCAATTATCAACAAGAACAAATCTCCCAACTGCCACGCCGGCTGAATTAGTTTAGGCATATTTGTTTATACTTTGTTTATACATACCATACAAAATTATATAAAAGTAAAAAAATGTGTATCTATCTAAATGGAACATTTGTAAGTATAAAACCATTGGTAAAAATTATATCGATTTCCTAAACATTGTGGTGCTAATGAATAATATGATACTTACGAACGCGAATTTAAGAGATCTTCTACAAACTACATGACAAGCAAATGTTTTAATCTTGTTACATTCATAATGCACGTGCCTTAATAAAAATTGCATTTTCGTCAATACATTTTACCACATTATGAGCAATCAAACATAATGTTAGATATGTTTGCAAATTCTGAAATAGAACTAGGTGTAGGTATTAGCAATTCCAATTAAAAAAATATTGGCCGTAAGAGTCTTATTTACAATTGCAAACTTAAAAATAATAAAATTAATAGATTGTCTTGGATAACGTATCAAACAAATCAATGTTATGCAGGTGACCTTTATTAGAACGAAACTGTTTTATACATAAATAGGATCCTTAAAAATTGAATCCCTAACAACAGGTTCATTAGTTGTACAGATTTAACTCTTATAATGAATCAATGGAGGTTGTTATCCGGATGTCGGTTAGAAATGTGACCTCGAAGACTACTTTTTCGTTTAGTTCTATGTGGACAAAAAGGACATCTAAATTTCGGTTCTTTTCCACACTCGTACCTCAAGTGTCTGTACAAAGAAGAATGGTAGGTGTAGTTTTTACCACAATTGGGACATAAATATGGCTGAACAACGTTTCCTACAGAATCAAGCTGAGTAGTATTCCATTTATCTGCAATTACAATCATAAATTGTTATGTTCCATAGCTCCAATTTAATAAATTCGTATAATCCACAGCGTGTCACCTTAAAGTCTATTTCAAATACTACAAACTACAACGGCACATTATACAATAATTTCTAGAATTATTACTAAAATTTAGACAAACACGACAGAAATAAACAATATTTCATGTGGAATCAAATAGATCATGCACTGTTCTGGAATTGCTTGTTACTTACGTGATGTGGACGCCGAAAACAAGATACAACATTCATTTTATTTAATCATCAGTAGCACGTTCAAATTTCAACGCAGACAACATGCATGAAGGGATAATCACCAATATTCTGAAAACATGTATCTTCGCAACTTTTTTCCATAATTTATATGAAACAGATATTTCCGATGGAATTAGTCTTTTCCTTTTCTTTTTATATATTCTTCATAGGTTTAATCATTATGCAGTACAACAGAACGACAAAAGAACACTTGCAATAGTTTATGCCTTATAATAATTCGAGATATTCTAATCTAAAACATACCCAATGAGTCATTGCTAATGAATGTCCAGCTTAAAATAAGCTCGACATGCGAATATAATTTATAGATATTGCAACAGTGCTCCTCTATTTTGTGTCGCTTAAGGAGTTCATTTTGTATTTAACTTGTATATAACATCAAATTGAACAAATAAACGAGGAATTTTTTTACATTCCTCCTTCTCTGTGTTTACAAAAGTCGCTTTGATTTGTCTAATACAAAATTTCGGATCTGAAACGAATAATGTTTATGAAACTATAAACTGATTTCATAAATTCCACACATGAATGTAGTGGTCACAATATATATTACTAAAACATATATACAACCAATGAAATAATAAATCTAAAAAATAAAGGTTACAGGTGTTCGTGCATACTTATATTTTAAATTCTCAAGATGCTTCACTTGCAAAATAATACAGATCTGTAACTATAATTCTATTACATCGAATCACATCGATGGAATTAGACATACCAGAAAAATTTAATAATACCAAAACTTAAAACAATTGTTTTTGCTACACTAACAATATAACTACTAAATTGTATTTCTTTGACAGCACAGATTTATAATTTAAATATCTTCCCGATTTATCCGGAAAACCGTTAGGAACCCAATACATATACATAGATATTCATTTGGCAAAGCAAAAGACCATAAGAATTTGCATTAAATACAGACGAACATGGTTAAGTTAGTTTATTACAATATATTCTTGAATATGAATAACCATTACTTCCCAAAATAAAAATTTGATTTGCAACCTCTTCATAGGTTTACGTATTTACCCCTTCTAAACTGTAATTAAAAATTTGTAAGTTCGATTAATATATTTCGATTCGAAAGTTTCGATTTAACCACAATGTACCTATACAGGTATTATAATATGTCAAGCACTTCTTTATTAATTATAATAACAAAATAGCAGTGTACAACTTATACTTCCTTTAAGCAATTATTGAGCTAGAAAAACAATATTAATTCATTTTTTTGGGCACTCCAGTGGATCCAGTTTCTTTTCTAGATTAACTTCCAACTGCTTGAAATCATCTCTGCGACGCCTTTGATTTCCAAATCTAAACCAATTCATTACGACGACTTCGAACGTCTTCTCGCTCAGATTGGGAAAACACATTTTAACAGCACCTTTGGATTTTAAACAGAAAATCTTATCAACGTGTTCAATACACTAAAAAGTATAATATGTGCTCATACCATAAATCAATCTAATAATAAGTAAATCTTTCACTTTGTAGTTGTTCTTCCTGCCAGTCCATGAGCAGTTAGCGGCTAAGCAAGACGCGAATATTTTGGCTAAACAACGCATAATGCAAGACCTTTCGTCTTTCCCATTCACTCCTACTAAGAACTCTTGCTACAAATTTAAGAACATGAAATTTCTGAAATATTTCCTATTTACTTATATATAATACCGTAGCAAATTTAACATCCTCTACACATAAATCTCGTTCTAACTTTTCCAGTTGCTCTATGGAAGACACAGGTAATTGGGGCAAATGCTCTTCGTGCAGTTTTGTTGTTGAAATATGAAATATTTTCTCAACAGTGTCAAGTCCCATATACTTGGCTTCAAGTATATTTGTACATTTTGAAACCTTTCTATAAATACTTTCCAGCAAGATTAGTTCTGTAACAGAAGCGAACAAATATTAACGATTATTAGAATTTTTCGGCATTAGATTTACCGATGCTTTTATTCCCCGACGTAGCACTAGCATTTAAAACAAATACTGGATCCAGCTGTCCTTCTGAAACAAACATCTGTTAGTGAACGTTTCGAAAACGATTTTCAGTTTGTGCTTCCCAAGCGTCTTACAATGCCTACTGGTGAAACATAAACTAAAGTGTTAAGCCTCCACAACGGAACAAATGAGAAGGAATATTTTATTTAGTTATAAGTGTTGTGTTGTAGGTTCCATTTCTTTGACTTATTTTTGTGACTCAAGAGAACAGTCGAATTACCGTTTCGTTGCCTCTTTAAATAATTATAGACAATCAGATGGAATATTAAGACATTCTCTTCACTATGAAGTACCCCAAAGGTAATGTGTGCACTATAGAGGTTTTCTTGAAATCTGTAACATACACTCTCTAGTTATTTTATTATTTTGCATATGATGATCATGTTGGTAGCTTGTGTAAATTTTTGCTATATGTTTCATTATGCCATATTGGCTAACTAATTTTACGTTGAAATTTGTGTAAACATTCTAAATAATAAGCTACCCGTAAATGAAAAGAAGCTACAGTGTGCCACTGCAATTTACTTTTCATTATCATCTATAGGTTCAGAGTTTGCGCCGATTTCAGTATCCACAATTTTCATAAAATGATTATTGTCTTCGAAAATTTTGACAGAACTGAAATATTGAAACTACTGCTACAGACTACGACCGTTCACTGACTATTACATTCACACTCTAATTTGTGAGACTTTGTATGTCATAATTATTTATATTTCTAAACCAGTTTTACATGGTTAGTTCTTAAGGGTCGGTCTTTCAATGTTCCGATAAATGTCTCCAATGGTTGTCAAGCGGGATGAACTAACCGCTAGAATAAATCTACCCGATAGTGTTGTTACGTCTTTGAATACAACTTATCCTATTGGTTAGATGTCGGCCAAATTTTTACTGGTTAACTACCACTGGGTGTAAATAATGTGTGGCAAGTTTCGTATAATAGTGTGGGAAAAGAAAGCATTATCTTAAAAGCAGTGAGTTGAACAAATATACTTACAGTTTCTTTACTAAACGTCGCAGAGCTGTGAAGGACGTCACTCAACGTGCCGTAGTTGGTAGTAAAATAAGGGATTTAAATTTGCAATTGTATGTGTAACCCTTACAATCATCTTTTCTGCGGTAGCTTTATTAACGCCAATAATTCCACCTACAGTAATACAATATTATGAAGCTTTTGTATAAAATTGTAAAGTAATATAAAAGCAACTGCACCATGAGTGTTATGCAACGGTTTATGAAATATAAACAATTTCGTCTACATAACTATATAGACTTTATTATGTCGTGTAACTTATTTAGACTTTCTTTCAGTAATGTTTGAACAGTGGTTTTCTTTAATTTAAATCTTGAGAAAAATTTAAATCATCCGAAAAATCAAAATGATTATGATGATAAGTCTGTGGTCTGGATTTACATGACAAAAAATTTCCACTACTTCAGTTTGTAAATTGTAATTATTTATTAATTACTACGCCAGAAAAATACCAATAATTATATTTTCATTTATATCTGCTCGAAATATTTCGTATCACCTCGTATACACTCGTAGCTGCCTTATCCTGCGGATATGATACTGTCGGCTGCTTCTACTGCCCGATAAGTTTATCCTACGGAAAAGTGAACTAACCTCTGATGTAGACTATCGGACGATTGAAAGACTTGTCTAGAATTTTTCTCAACTTTTTCAGATCACTTCAATTCCAAAGATTTAAATTAAAGAAAACCACTGTTCAAACATTACTGGAAAATATTCAAAATAATTACATCAAATAATAAAGTACTATACAGTTATGTAGACGAAATTATTTACCTTTCATAAACCGTTGTGTAACACGCTCCATGGGTGTAATGTAACTTTGGGATTTTATGCAAACGGTTCATTGCAGGTGGAATTAGTGGCGTTAGTAAAGCTACCGCAGAAAAAATGATGAGGGTTACACATACAATTGCAAATTTAAATCCCATATTTTACTACCAATTACGCGTTGAGTGACGTCCTCCACAGCCACTCGGCGGTTAATAAACAAAATATAGATATCTTTGTTTAACTCACTACTTTAAAGATAATGCTTTCTTTTCCGCACACCATTGCACGAAACTTATCACACATTCTTTAGACCCAGTGGTAGTTAAC
>JABXWE010056913.1:0-15827 GCA_014611495.1 Limonius californicus | reverse complement strand
AAAAACATGCGTAACTTCCGCTTCCGGTTTCGGATTTTTTTGAAAAGCTTATTTTTTCGATGAATTTTCGATACACCCCCGCATTTCAAAGCGCATCAAAATCGGAGCAATACTTTCGGCTGTAGGAGCGTCACATACGTACGTACATACCCACCCACAGACAGACATTTTTTTAAAACCACTTTTTTGGGTTCCTAGAGACCCAAAACGGATATTTCCGTTAAAATCTCGATTTCGAAAATTTTCATGAATTCAATACTTACCCTATACCTATAAGGTATGGGAAAGTAAAATAAAAGTAAAAGCTTTGAATTTATGAGAAACGCTTGCTTGCAAATGTTACCAAAGTAACAAGAGAACAGAAACTACAAGTGCTTCGCTAAAAGCGCCCATAATGCACTTTTCCCCCCTATGGTTCACTTTACAATTACCCAATACAAAAAAAAGCTTTTACGTTGAATATTGTTCAAATTTTAGACGATCGTGAACTGCAACAATTTTATACGTTCCCCAAAAATAAAATAAAAACCTTAAAATATTTTATAACAGTTAACAGAAATAATTTGAATCGTACCTAACCTAAATCATCTAATTTATCCTAACCCAACTTAAGCCTTAAGTAACCTATAATGTTTTATGTAAATACAGGGTGATTAAGCGGAGTGCGCAAGCCTATCATTCCAAACGTAGGCAAACCCAAAATACATGTCACAAGATATTGAGATGTCTAACTTTTGATTGAAAGTGTTATGAAACAGAAATTCCTCTTTGATATGCTTGGCAGTTTAGAGATGGCGCGCAATCATATGCCTTGTATTTAAATCTATCATGAAATACACATAAACAGATTTTCCATGTTGAAATCATGTCATGAACACATATTATTAAAACATTTTCGAGTTGAATGAGCTTTACGTAAACTAGTAAACTGCCAATTTTAGATATTGCAGTATCTTGTGATATGTATGTTGGGTTGCCTATGTTTGGAATGGTAGGCTCGTGTTCTCCCACGTATCATATGATTTATAATATGAACCCGAGTTTAAGCCACCTTAAGCGAATTTCTGAATATCCTTCAATTGCAACTTTCTAACTAGTCTAACGTTTTCTACCTTTAATCGTACGTAACTTAACCTGATCTAATGCTTCCTAACCTAACTTAACTCATACCTAACCTAACTTAAATAAAGTTATTTTAAACTAATCTCAGAGAACTTCAAAATAAACCGTATTTGATTAACTGCAAGTATCCCTTGGCTTAATCTAACTTTAACAATATATAATTTAAGTTAAACTACATTTTCCCTTACTTTATCAGCCTAACCTAATTAAAGTTGTTTTAAGTCAACTTCAAAGAACTTCAAAGTCACCTAATTTCAATTAACTGCATCTTTCCCAGACGAACCTAACTTTAATCGTATACTACATTTTCCATTGCTTTACTTAGCCTAACCTAAATTAGCTTCATTTTACCCAATTTTAGCGAGCCTCACAATAACCTAAATTCTGCTAATTTTAACATTCACATAGCCTAACCTAACCTAATCTTACATTAATGGTAGCGTACCTAACCTCATCTAATTTGGTCGTTACCTATATTAACCTAGCTAAATTAACTTGATTTTACCCCAATCCCAGCGAAATTCATATAAATCCCACACGCAACTAATTTTAAGCTAATCTATATTATCATATACATAACCTACCCTAACTTACTTCTAACCTAACTCAATCCACTTTAACTGTAAACCTAATGTGTATCTACTGTGCTGGTGAATGTTTTTTTTGAAGAGATTTTTTTTGTTTGTGTCTGGTTTTCTCCAAAACATATCTTGGTACCCGAATCCAATACAAGTGTATTAAATTATATAATTACGGTAGTAATGTTTGTTATTTTTCAGTTCATTTTGGAGCCACATTGCATAAACTACGTATCTTCATTTTAGGCATATTTACAAATTTACTGAGGAATACTGGTGGGAATATTAAATGAATCAGTCTCCTACCATCACCATGCGTTATTGTTTGGTTTTGGATATACGATATACCAACTCAATCATAAAGTTTATGACCCCAACCACCTCTTGCTATTACTTTCGCAGTCACAACAGCACGGTATCGCAGAAGAAAGGGATGTGAACACTCGAATTGTATTACATTCATATCATTATTTCAAATTGACTACGAAGCAGCAATGGAATTCTATTATTAATACAGTTAGGAGTTAGGACAATAACCAATTATTTATATTTACTTAATTTCTTTTGGGTTCATCATCATCATCATCATCATCATTATCATCAGCTCTTTTCAACCCATTTCTAGATGTAGGTCTTTTGCGCTACTTTTTTGAAATTCATATTAATTAATACGTAAATACATTAGTTTTTATTTGTTTACTACGTATTATCACGCTAAAAACTTTTTAAGCAAATAAAAACTAACAAAGATATTGATATAAATAATATTATATTTACTTATTAATCATTACTTCCAATGTTTCAGAAATTCGACCGAGACGTTTCAGAAAACGGTGGTGATCTCTATCACATTCATATTTATTCATATGACATGAAGAAATTTGGAAAAGCTATGGATGAAGAAACATAATGGAATTACATAATCACAAAGTTAGAAGCAAGGGAAAAATCCATTGCTTTCAATATTACAAATTACCTGGAGGACGAAGACGTGAGGAAGATTCTTAACAAACTTTATTCTTGCTTTATTTGGGCTGACAAATGTATATAAAGAAAATTCTATGAATTAAGAACGAAAAATATATATCCATGGTCAGAAAGTTGGGTGCAAGGGGATATCATTACCCTCATAGTTTCACAATACATGGAAAACGGATATCTTATTGCTACCTTTTTTGGGTTAAGAAATTTGAAGAAAAAAATACTGTAGATTAATAACAAACAAGTATTTAATTCCATAGTCAAAATGTTTGAAGTTTGGAACAAAAATCATCATCTTCCTGGTTTGAAATTTACGTAGAAAACGTTAAAGTGGGGAAAACCCACATTATACATTACTCTTAACTTTATTAGATCAGCGAATTTAAAAAACAAAACTATTAAGAATGAAAAACAAGAAGAGAATTAGAGAATAAAAGTTAGAGACAATGAGAACAGGCTTTAATTGCCACAAAAATAAGTATTCAACCTGTTAGATAACCGCGAAATGGGGAATACGCTAGTCTAACTCATTCTTGCAAATGTTACGCACAAAAAGAAAAACATCATTACTTTCAGAAATACGCCGGTGAAGTTAAGAAGAAACCATTGCGGTAAACCCGAATTAAATTCGTAGTTTTACTAGGTCAAGTTTTTTAACAAAAAGTTTACTTTACATCAACAGTCGCTAAGGAGAAAAAGTCATTACTTTCACAGTTTCCGATATACGCAGAAGAAATTGAAGAAATGTGGAACTACCGTTTCAGAGTCCACTCTCAACGTTTATTGGGGCCAGAATATCAAAACCACTATAGTTTAACATTCAAGAATAGAAACTCATAACCAAACTGTTAAAGGCAAGATAGATCCATCTTCACAAATGATAAAGTGAAGAAAACCCGAATGACATTTACCCTCTACCTTTATTTGGTTAAGGAATTCAAAAGACAATATATATGGTGAATGCAACTTTAACTGCACTGACTAAAAAGTTATACATAAACAGGACAAACCATTACATTCACAATTATAAAAATACATATTTAGTACGTCAGACAGATATGAAGATAATATCCGAAACTCTACTCCATTCCTGCCTTTATTGGACCAACACAATCGATTTAAAAATGACAATCAAATTTCGTAAGTAAAACGTTAGGGCCAAGAGGAAAAAAACTAAGAAGTGAATATAAGCAGATTCTTATATCCTTTTTGCCTTTATTGGACAAGGAACTATAATGGATTGAACCACAGAGCTGGAATTAGGTTGACCTGAAGAGAGGAAAAATCAATACTTGCATAGTAGTATATATGTATAGTCTTGGACAATGGGCATATGGGAAATACCCAAAAGCTGCCGCATTCATATAAAAAAGTAATACGGAACAAGAAACAGAAATAGAAATTAAATCGGCACATGTGGTTGTTCTTCTTACTTTGAAACCCGTTCCTCAATCATGCATTTATACAAGGTTTGGTAATTTAATTCCCGGATTGAACACGCAGAACTGGAATCACGTAAAATTAAATTAATAACAAACTAACACAATTCTATAAACCCAAGGTGGTCAAATAAAGCAGGCTAGCAGGTCTTAAGTTGTACCGGTGTGTTTGAATGGTTTAAACATTTCAAAGATGGACATGAACAATTCCAAGAACTGCGCAGTGAGCATCCCTTGATCTTTCGAAATGCAGATTCGATCGCAATATTTCGTCAAATTGTGACATAAAACTACCAAATGACCTTTCGAATAATGACAGATGATCATCAATAAGGACACGATTTAACATACAGATTTGCAAAAAGACATAGATCGGTGCAATGTTGGTCCTGCGCAGAATGGTTTCGAGTAGCACAAGACAGAAAAACATGGAAATATATGGAAAAGGCCTACGTCCAACAGTTGACAAATTAAAGCTGAGAAGAAGAAGAAGCCAAAATACTGCATTCGCACTAGTGCTGAGTAATTGGTGTTTCAGTACGATCCTGAAACAAGATGCCAGAGCATGCAAATGATTGGAAAAACATCATCAAACGATCAAAGAATTTCGCCTGCAAAAATCTGGAATTTTTCGGTAAACAGAGTGGAATCCAAACAAACTTTTGTGTCTGAAGGACAAACAGTAAATAGTGTACTCTACGTTGAAATAGTAAAGAGATTATTGCAGCTGTCTCTCGATTGCAGCCGTAATTTCTATCAAAGGATAGTTGGTTGTTGTTGCACCTACCTATTCTGCACTAATTGTAAAACCATTTCTCATCAAACACGACCTTGTTGGGATCAGTCAGCCACCCTGTTCCCCTGACTAGGCACCAGCAGAATTTCTCGTTCCTAGTGAAAATGTTAGTCAAATGGAAAAAGGGAAAAGATTACAGGACGTAGAAATAATAAAGAAAAATTTAATCACAGAATTGGAAGCAGTTTCGTCAAACGCCTCTGCGGATTATTTTCAAACATTTTGAAACCTCGCATTAAATGTACTAAAGGAAATTTTTTTTGTGTTACTTAAATTGTGTTTCTTTTCATTGTGTCAATCCAGGAATTAAAATGTCACACTTTATATTATGCCGTATTATGAAATAACGTATGTTTGTAAATAAAATTAAAATTATAAATGGTAAAACATTATATAGAAAATATAACCTAACAATGTATTAACATTTTGAACTAATTTAAATTAAGGGTGCTTGTGCTGCGGTTACTCAAGCAAAACAACATTGAGTTCTCTTTTATGCGGTTTCAGGGTTCACATTAACAAAACTTTTACGGCTACTGTTTACTAATATCCCCTGAAAGCGTCTATCGATCAGATGCTTAATAAAGGGAACACTTCAGGATGCCAAGAAGATTAATGTAGCCCTTGAACTCGGCTATCCGTTGAACTGACCTAAATAAATCATTATGTTGAGCTTACAAGAATCCCTATTGTAATGTTTGTTTCCTTCCCTTTCCCTTATACAACCCGTATTAGAATTAAAAAATTCCATTAATTCCCCCTCAGAAATCGACCAATTTCATAAAAAAATACCAACCTTGTTAAATCCATCAGTTGTTTGGCAATTCCTTTTCCCCTCCACGCTCCATCCACGGACAAAATCTTCACAGACATAACTTTGTCAATATTTGGATATTTTTGTGCTATAATTTTCGTCCCTTCGTCTCCTACGTAATTTAGAAGTTTTAAGATTTTTGCGAACTTAGGATTGGGACAATCTTCGTCGTCGTCCTCGGGCTCGTCCTTCTCTATCTTTCCGTTCAGACAAACTCCAATTATTTTACCCGAGGATGTAACGGCCATTAGGGACGTACCGTCTTTTATGCTTTTGAGGGAGTATTGCTCGAGCTCAACGCACGTGGAGTCTTTGAACTCGATCAGCTTAACGGCCACGTTGAGTGGCTCGTCTTTGAAGAAGAACGTCCTCAAGAAGTCCAACAAAGGTTCCGAATCTGTTTCTGTGATTGTTTTAATTTCGTAGGGCTCTGGAGCTGGAGAAGTGGGGGTGGACGGAGTTGATGGCACTGACATTGTGTCTTCAGACTGCAAAAGAATGTTGTAGTTAATAATATGTTTGTTCCTAAATGATAATTTATTTACCAATAATTATGCAACACCAACAACTTTTGAACCCCTCACTATAACTGCAAGTATCCTATTACAAAAATTATGTGGATATCGCAAAATATGCGTAAAGGTGACGCGAATCGCGTACGCAATAACTTTTATAAATGTATCAGTACGCACGTTTTTTCATTAAAATAATCAACAATTCTCAATGTCGACTTGCTTTTGCAACTATCTTTAGAAAATTTCTAACCACCCCCTAGGCCTGACCTTTTTATATTGTGTGTTCGACATTTGGAACGTGGCTATATACGGAAACGATTTGTCACGGACGCACTTTCTCATCGATTACAATAAAAACATGTTTTTCTTGAATATTTGAAATTTCTCTAAAATTGAATCAAATCTGAAACTGTTTCAAACGCCTTGGGATGTATAAAAATACATTGTAATTTTTCCTTAACTTTATTATTTTCAATCTATCTGAAAAACTGGCAGTGCCAATCTGTTCCATTTAATCAACCAAATTATCAATGTAACTTCGCGACTTCAACTGCGAACTTATGACTTAAAACTCAAACTTTCGATTCCGAAGACGTTATCTTCAATTAAAACATGATTTAAAACTCAGAAGGTAGATGACAAATCCGAAATTCTGACTTTAAATTCGAAACCTTAACTTAAAACCGGCAATTACAACTTCAAAATCAAGATTTCGACTCAAAAAGCAGACGTAAAGCTCAAGCTTCAATGTTTTAATTTCAAACTTAAAATGTTGTGCTCCGATTCAAAATTTCGGCGTATCATTGATAATTATTCTCTCAAACTCAAAAATACAACTCCAAAATGAAATTCTGAATTCAAACTTTAAATTTATACTTATATCGGAATTATGACTTTAAGCTCTAGTTTTCTAAATAGAACTCAAGATTTAAATTTTGAGCTCAAGATTTTTAATTCTCTTTTATTGACGTTCGTCTAAATGCAGTGTGCAGTTACAAATGGAGAATTTAACCTTAAAATTTAGATCGCTACTTAAATTCATAATAGCGATTTTAAACTTAAGATTTCAAATTTTTCATACCTTGATTTCAAAGATAAAATGTTTGATTTTCAACAGAATATTATGACTTGACATTTAAAAGTTCGAGTTAACAGTCGAGAATAGGACAGGCCACTTATGATCTCGACTTTAACTCTAAACCGTATCTCACGACTATAAACTAAGTATTTCAAACTTAATATTTTTAATTTTCAGCAAGACATTATGACTTAATACTCAAAATGTCTACTATAAAGTCGAAAGTATGACTTACAACTTAAAATCACAACTTTAACTGCACGATTTCGACTTTAATATTGAGATATCGACTTAAAACTTATTGATATTCACGACTCTGAATTCGTGATCCTGCTTTAAAAATCCAGATGTTTTACAATAAACCGTATCCCATAACTTCAAACTAGATATTTAAAGTTAAACTTCGAGGTTTTCAATTTTACTCAAATTTTACACTAATATTAAAGATTTGGAATTTAAATTTAACTCGAAAGTTTGATTTTACATTCGACTGCGACACTTCATATAGTTCGACTTTAAGTTTCAGATTTAGAATATAAAATGAATTAAAATTTAATGTTTAAAGTGGCATGTCGACTTATATAATTGTAATTTCCCTGTAAAACTGAGGCTCAAATTCACAAGTTTAACTTGAGATTTCAACTTACAGCTCAAAATTTCCCTTCAAAACTAAAGATTTCTACTTTAAACCCAATAATTCCTTAAAGTATGATTTGAAATTTAGATTATTTTCTTGTAATTAAAATTCCTAAGACTGTACAGTTACGACTTTCAAGCCAAATTGAAACTTAGGATTTCACCCTAAAATTCTAAATTACAATTTAAACTCAAAACTTGAATTTCTGACTTGAGATTGGAGGTTCTAACACTAGATTTCAACCGAAAATTTAAAACTTTAATGGTCGCAACTGTATTTCAATCTTAAGACCTTCACTTCAAATTTAGAATTTCGACATTAAACCGTGAGATATAGATTTAAACTTGGAGATGCCAACTATTAAGAAAAAATGATTTGGACTTTCTTTAATTTAGATTTATTAGGCATTGCACACGTTTCCTAAGACATTACAGTTACGACTCTCAAGCCAAATTAAAACTTAAAAACTTAGGATTTCGCCCTAAAATTCTAAATTACATTTTAAACTCAAGATCCTGATTTTCTGACTTGAGATTGGAGGTTCTAACAGTAGATTTCAACCGAAAATTTAAAATTTTAATGGTCGCAATTATATTTCAAACTTAAGATTTTCACTTTAAACTTAGAATTTCGATTTTAACGCGTGAGATGTCGATTGCAACTTTAACTATTAAGCTTATGAATTCTTTTTTTTTTAATTTAAGACTTATCACAGACTGTACAAGTGTACACGTTTTCCTAAGACATTACGGTTACGACTTTCAATCCAAATTAAAACTTAGGATTTAATCCTAAAATACTTAATTACAATATAAAGTCAAGATCCTGATTTTCTGACTTCAAATTGAAGGTTCTAACACTAAATTTAAACTGAAAATATTAAATTTTAATGGTTGCGATTGTACTTCAAACTTAAGATTTTCACTTGAACTTGAACTTGAATTTCGAATTTAAAGCGTGAGATGTCGATTGAAACGTTGAGACGCCAACAGCTAATGATTTCAACTTTTTTTTTAATTTAAGATTTATCAGACATTGCACACGTTATCCTAAGACATTATGATTACGACTTTCAATCTAAATTAAAACTTAGGATTTTATCCTAAAATTCTTAATTACAATATAAACTCAAGATCCTGATTTTCTGACTTCAAATTGAAGGTTCTAAAACTAGATTCGAACTGAAAATTGTAAATTTTAATGGTTGCGATTGTACTTCAAACTTAAGATTTTCACTTTAAACTTAAAATTTCGATTTTAAAGCGTGAGATGTCGATTGAAACTTTGAGATGCCAACTATTAAGCCAATTATATCAACTTGTTTTTAATTTAATATTTATTAAACATTGCACATGTTACGTCGGCGAGGTCAAAGTCAGGTTCTAGGCTTATTCGAGATTACTCTAATTTAAGATTTAATACCAACAACTTAATTTTTTAAATGTAAGACTTGATTTAAACATAAAATTACCACATTAGTTTCAAGATTTTGGCTTCCTGTATTTCATTTAAGATTCACAATTTAATAGTTTAGATGCCACTGTCAAACTCAGGCAATTTAAGTTTCTGGAATTTCAACTCAAGATGTGAATTCAGAACGTATGTAAATTCAAGTCTTGTAGTTATGATATGGAATTTAAAGGACAAGTTCTAGGCTGAGGATCTCAATATCAAGATTTAAAAGTAGAAATCTGAAATTTGAATTTCAAGAGCCGAAATCTTGCATTTAAGGTCGAGATTTATAAGCAAATGTCGCGAGCCAGAGTTTGAGGCTTCGAGAAAACGACACCTCGAGCTAGGATTCAAAGTTGAGACATTGAAAAATGGCATGGCGTTTAATGTCAAAACATATAGAACTTTGTGGTTGTACAACTTTGTATAACCCTAAGTATTTAAAAAATGAAAATGGTAAAAAAGCTTCAGTTTAAAAATAAAATTGTATGAAAGTAATATTACATTTCTTAGTAAATCGTTTTGATTGCTTATTTATTATTCTCCGCACTCGTAACTTTTTCATTCCCTGTTGAATGATGACTCTTCGCTTACACGGCGTGTACATATTTTTGAAATGAAGGCCGACTAACTTATTTAACATTAGTTTATGTTATTTTAAGAACAAATGTCTTAATCTTAACAACCAAACAGATCTATTTTATGTTTACTTTCGAATGCATGGCTCCGGGTTCGGCTCCTCTTTTCACGAGAGCTAAATTTGCATTTTTCATGAAAACTATATTTTGAAATTCAAGAAATTTCAGCTTCTAGAAGTGAACAATTTGAAGAAAAGTAGCGATTCTGTTGTGCATCGTTTTTAGTTTTGCCCTTTATTAACATTTCTTAGACCACACCTTATGTTAAAATATGTTTTATTAGCAACAATAATTGTTGAAGTTTAGGTGTAACCGAATAACCGATACCACAATAATGTGTCGCTAATTATCATAACTATTAGCCCTCATTAGTACGTGTACAATGCATAAATGCATAACTTAAATATTAGAAAGAGCTTATCGCAACACTAAAGCGTAGCCAACTATTTTGATTTAATTGTCATACGAAGGAAAATAATTATCGCATACGTAAGTTGAAAAACCGGACTGCAAGGGAATTAATTAAACAAATATAACGTGCCTCACATTTTTGTGAAGTAATTTGGAAAACGTTATCTGGAACAATATTAGTAAGTTCAAAAAGAAAGGTTTCACGTAGTCGATAGCAACAAGGTCGACGAGGTGTTTCATTGCTTTTATATTATTGTTGTTAATAACTGTGTGTATAATTTTATCACTTCGTTGTTCTAAATGAGTTTCTAATCTGCACAGTTTTCTAATTGCCCTAGTAATCGGTTTAGGTTGCTGTATCCAAGGTAATCAAATTTTCAAGATCATGGATTTTGTGAAAAACATAATAAAAATAGTTGTAGTAGTAATTGAAAGAATTTCCGAATGAAAAACCTGTTAAAATTAGTGTTTACTTATTAATTATGTCTTTTCAAACACGTGCATTCGCTGACAGTACGCGTTAAAGCCAATAATTAATTTTTTTCACGCCTCGGGCCTTGTTTGAAATAAAAATGTGTAAATACCATCAGCTTGAGGAACCGTTAACGGAATGTAGATTAAAAATTAACTGCTTTGGCATTTTTCCCGGTTATACAATATTCAGCGTAAAATGTATATTTAGAGTTATGGGTTTTGCTTAAAATGTCAAGTTCTTTTCCATAAGGTAAACAATTCCACTCATAAACAGAAAACAAATTACATAAACAAAAACAAATTCGTTCAAAGTTCAGCTTTTCTCTTACCACAAATCGAGATATTCCCATTTTTTCGAATTTCTCTGGCAGAATGAACTGAGGCTGCTGCATTTGAACTGCCATCTTGTACGAAATTCCAACAACGCGCCGGTAAATGTAAATAACAATAGTGTTCGGTTAAACAAAGAGCACGAAAACCGCTAAGTTTACAACTGCTTCGAGTTTTCATCTCCTACTTTTATATACTCCCCCAAACCCTTTGCAGGAAAGCAGTTTTGATCTCGCAGTTTCCAATCTGATGCGCACAAAATTCTTTTCCTTTTCCCGTGTCTAGTTCACGGCCAGCAGGAAGGTTTTTCTAGATTCTCGATCCTGTCACATTTTAATGAACCCAATTGGATTTTTACGTTCGTGCCAATTGCTCGTGTAATTTGGAAAAGTTCGAAAAGTGGATTTTGTGGAAATTTTAATGGCTGTCGAGTGACGTTCGCTTCATTATAGAGTCCGCAATTTTTATTCGAATTAGTCTTGCGGTCTAAATTGTTTAAATAAAGAGACCGCGATTAAATTAGCGGCTCCATACTTGCCTTGTTATCCTAAATTTTTGCTTTTGAAGCTGACGTAGGAAATCTTTTAATAATTAACAGAAACTTCCGATTCTGTGAAGATTTTCTGCATCATCTTATTCATTAATTGATAGTGTTTCCAATAATCCACGTGATTTTTTTACGACTGTGTTTGTCGTCATTTTCAACACAGTTCATGAAATAAACGTTATTAGTCATCCCTAATTAGTTTCGAACTATTAGGAGCGTTAACACTGTAAAATAAAAACTAATTACACGTACTGGGTAATTTATTGTAATATTTGTCAACAAATCCCACAACACCGATTATTTACTGTGGTTTAAACCGCAAAGTTATCAATTAAACGCAGATTTGCAATTATAAACACATTATTTTTAAAATAGCCAATTCCTTTGTGCCGCTTCGCGTTTAAGTCATCTGATGATTTTTTTAAATCCTAATTTTTCGTGTCCATAAATATTTAAATTGAAGGAAAAGCGCGAGATGCGAAAATGAAGCTAGGCTTCAAAATGAAAATCGATGCAAAAATAAGTGGAAAGCACTTTCCGAAACATGCTTTGCTGGGAAAATATTCCTGATTATTGTATTCTCTGTGGAATACTTTTCTGATGCTAATTCCTTCTATTTTCAATCATTACGTTTGTTTTTTTTTTATTATTGCCTATAAATCATGAAATGTAGTCACAGATTGTTTGATTTTAGCCTTGAAATACAAAATAACTTTTGATCATAACATTTTTAGTAAGTTCCATGTAAGGGATTCGCAAGTTCTTAAATTTCAAATATTTGATTATTTAAAAATATTATTATTCTAAAGGCTGGAATTTAACGAACATTTCCATGGCTTGGTTTTAGTCCTTTTTGTAAATTTTCAATCTTCCCATATTTTACAATAAAATCTAAATCTATCTTGGCTTCGTTTTAATATCTTTCTGTAAATTTTAAATTTATTTTATATTTTACAAAAAAAACACAAACTTCGGCTTGACGTATCAGTTTTAACTGTCATAATTTAATATATTAACCCTCCCAAAGATAGGAGTGAAAAGAAAACTTCCATGGTTTAGTTTTAGTACTTTATGTAACTTTTCAGTTACTCTATATTCTACAAAAACAGACTCCAATATATTTAAGTTGTAATAATTGAAAATATTTTTATTCCAAAACTATGAGTGAAAAGAAAATTTCCGTGGCTTGGGTTTAGTTCGTTTGGTAGATCTTCAATCTCTCTACATTTTCCAAAAAAAGTCTTGGCTTAGGTTTAGTTCCTTTTTGTAAAACTCTAATTTCTCTATATTTAATAAAACAAAACCCAAACTTTGCCTTGGCTTATCAATCTTAACTGTAATAAATTAAAATATTAATATCCCAAAGCTAGGAGTACGAGTGAAACGAAAACTTGCTTGGTTTTCATTCTTTCTGTAAATATTTAATTTTACTATATTTTGCAAACAAAATCTTGGCTTGACTTTTAGTCGTTTATGTAAATCTCATATTTGTCTATATTTAAAAAAAAAACAAACTTTGTGTTGGATTACCAGTTTCAACTGTAATAACTAAAAATATTAATATCTCAAAGCTAGGAGTACGAGTAAAACGAAAACTTGCTTGGTTTTAATTCTTTCTGCAAATATTTAACTTCTCTATATTTTATAAACAAAATCTTGGCTTGGCTTTTGACCGTTTCTGTAAATCTCGTATTTGTCTATATTTAAAAATACCCAACTTTGTGTTGAATTATCAGTTACAACTGTAATAACTTAAAATATTAATATCCCAAAGCTAGGAGTAAAACGAAAACTTGCTTAGTTTTAGGGTTTTTTGTAAATCTTCAATCACTCTATAATCTACAAAAAGAAATCCCAATCTGTCTTAGCTTATTAGTTTTATCTGTAATAATTTAAAATAGATATTTTTATTCTAAAGACAGAAGTGTAAAGAAAATTTCCGTTAGTTATTTTTGTAAATCTTCAATTTCGCTATATTTTCCAAAAGAATTCTTGACTTGGTTTCTATCCGTTTTTGTAAATCTCGAATTTTTCTATATTTTACAAAAAATCCCCAACTTTGTGTTGGCTTATCCGTTTCAACAGTAATAATTTTAAATTATAATATCTCAAAGCCAGGAGCATAACAAAAACTTGCTTGGTTTTAGTCCTTTCTGTAAATCTTCAATCACTCTATATTCTACAAAAAGAAACTCCAATCTATCTTAGCTTGTCCGTTTTAACTGTAATAATTGAAAATATTTTTATTCCAAAGGCAGAAGTGTAAAGAAACTTTCGATGATTTGAGTTAGTTCTTTTTGTAAATCTTTAACCTCTACATATTTTACAAAAAAATCCATAATCTATGTTGGCGTTGGTTTAATCCCGTTCTGTAAATCTCTATTTTCTCTATATTTCACAAAACAAAACCCTAACTATATTTTAACTGTAATAACTTAAAATATTAATATCCCGAAGATAAGAGTAAAACGAAAACTTGCTTGGTTTTCGTTCTTCTTGTAAATCTTCAATCTCTTTATATTCTACAAATAAAGACCGCGATTTATCTTAGCTTGTCAGTTTTACCTGTAGTAATTTACACTGCTCTTACACCAAGACAATAGTAATTTTTGTTTACAAAAAAATGCCCAATTATACCTTGGCTTATCAGTTTTAACTGGAATAATTGAAACTATTATTTTGCCAAGGCAATATTAAGGAAAAGTTTTCATGGTTTGGTTTTATCCCCTTTTTGTAAATACATATCTATTTCTCTATATTTTACAAATAAACATCCCAACGTTGCTTTGGTTTATTGCTTTTAATTAATATAACTTAAACTATTATGGTGCCAAGGCAATAGCAAAGGCAAAATTTCCTTGGTTTGGCTTTAGTCCTTTTTTGTAAATCCCTAATTTCTCTACATTTTACAAAATATCCACAACCTTGCCTTGGCTTATTAGATTTAAAATGGGATAATAATAATAATTTATTATGCCACAGTAATAGTAGAAGCAAAACTTCTACTGGATTAATTTTAGTCCCTTTTCGTAAATATCTAATTAATCTATATTTAACAAAAAAATTCAACTTTGCTTTGGCTTATCAGTGTTAACCGTAACAATTTAAACTATTGATATCTCAAATAAATCTAAAAAAATTTTACAAGAAATCCCTTAATCAATCTTGGCTTATCAGTTGTAATTGTAACAAATTAAACTATTATTATACCAAAAGCATTAGTAAAAGAAAATTTTCTATGGGTTGGTTTTAGTCCCTTTTTGTAAGTCTTCAATTCCTCTATTTAAAAAAAACTCAAACTTTGCCTTGTCTTATCAGTTTTAACTGTAATAACATAAATAAAATATCAATATCTAAAAACAGGAATAAAAACACCTAACTGTGGTTTGGTTTTAGTTCTTTTTCTTAATCTTCAATCTCTCTATACTGTATAAAAAAACTACTAAATCTACTTCGACTGATCAGTTTTAACTGTAATAATATAAAAAAAGTTTTATCTAGTATTTTATAAAAAAAATATCTTGAATCTGTCTTGGCTTATCAGCTTTAAGTGAAATAATTTAAAATATTATTATCTTAAGGCAGGCCTAAAAAGAAAACTTCTATGGCTTGATTTTAATCTTTTTTGTAATTATTCAATTCTCTATATTTTATAAAAAGAACCTAAATTTGACTTGGCTTAATGTTGATTTTTACTACAATAATTCAAACTATTATTATATTAAGTCAGTTGTAAAAAATTCCATGGTTTTAGTCTTTCTTGTAAACATTTAATTTATCTATATTGAACAAAAAAGCCTACGGTGCCTTGGCTTAGCAGTAATAACTATAATGATTTAAAATATTATTATTCCAAAGGAGAAAAAGAAATCTCCATGGCTCGGTTTTAGTCCTTTTTGAAAATCTTTAATCTCACTATATTTTATACAATAAAAATATCCTTTATCTTAGAATATCAGTTTTATCTGCAAAATTCAAACTATTATTACACCAAACCAATCACAAAGAAAAAGTT
>JABXWE010056912.1:0-11081 GCA_014611495.1 Limonius californicus | reverse complement strand
ATGATAATCAAAAAATATAGAAATTACGTAACTGTAATTCTACATTTAAAGTTTACATTAATAATCATTAGTAATGAAAGAGCAGATATCAGTAAGCATCTCTAGAAAAAATTATGTTAAGGTTAATTAATTATGTTCATTATTTATTATTTTTATTGTTAGTTGTGTAAGAATGTCATACTTCGTCAAGTGATTATCAGAAAATTTAAGGTAAACGTCTAATGAGCAAGCAAATAAGTCTACACTGTTCCAAGAAATTGACGCAGCAATTATTAATGTTGTGATAAAAGAAAAGTAGTGCGCTATCTACTTCAACCAAATGCATGGAATTAATGTCTGATACAAACCTATTAGACACACGTTACTCTTAATTTGTTTTTACATCTTCAACTTTGTTAAAAAAAATTAATCAATTTTACACGCACATTTACAATTTACTTGCAGTTTAGTTTTATATTAAAACTTATCAAATCGTGTAGCTGTCATGTATCTCAAGAAATTTAAGTCTTTACTTTGTCCGAAGAAGGGTATTTTTTCCGCGCTATCGCTGACGGGCTTGGGGTGAACTACACAACCATTTCTCGGGTCATCCAGCGTTTAAGAGAAACTAACGAATATGACAGGTGACCAGGGCAAGGGCGACCACGTGCTGCTACCGCTGCAGAAGATCGTTTTCTTCGAATGCGTGCACTAAGAGAGCGCTTTACCACCACAAGAGCCCTCCAAAGACAACTTCGTAGAACAGTATGTTGTGCCATATGTCCCATACACCGGAGACAACTTCCAATTAATACACGACAATGCTCGGCCCCACACAGCCAGAATTGTGCAAGAATACCTAGACGACATTGGTATTTCCGTTATGCAAAGGCCAGCCAGAAGTCCCGACTTGAATCCGATTGAGCACCTCTGGAACATTCTCAGAAGACAAGTACGATCCCTTCAACCACCCCCTGAAACTCTTAACGACCTAGGGAATTCATAGTAGAAATGTGGGATAATCTTGAACAAGAGCAGTTAAGTGTGTTAATTTCAAGCATGGACCGTCTTTGTCAAGCTGTCATAACAAGTCGAGGCGGAAACACAGCCTACTGAACCACTTACAATTTTTCACTTTTCGAATTTTGATTTTTAAATTAAATTTTAATAAATTGCGTTGATTGTTGTTATTTTAATAAAATATGGTTTACTTAATTTTAAGCATTTTTATGATTAAACGTACTTCATTACATGCAATACTTTAAACAATATTGCGATTGTTAGTTGTGGTGCGTTAATTTCTTGGAGCAGTGTATATTATTTTAAATGAGTTAACAAATCAATGAAATAGTAAATAATTTAAATGGCTGCAATCATCTTGAAATTTTATGTTTAGGGATTATGAAATAAAATAAAATAATAACAAAACTTATTTAATTATCAAAGGAGATGTTTTTAATGTAATATAAAGATAAAGCCTTTTATGATTATAACTATCCTAACTGCAATGCTTACGCAAATTCAAAAATTCTGACAAAAGAATAATACATATATTCATTAAATTTAATTAAATTAAAAAAAAATTAATTAAAAAAATAATTATGTATTGTATTGCTTTTAAAGGTATGTTTAATTTTGACAAAATTATTTATGAACTAAATGTCCAATTGTTTTGTATTGTTAAGAAAACGCTTCTTACAACTTATCATTTTGATAATGTAACTACATAGGCCTGCATTTTTATATTCCACCCTAAGTTAAAGTAATTTATGTAGATTACATAAAACACGAACCATTATCAAAACCTTATATTCCAAGAAAAGCTGAAGGCAAGAACAGATTTGTCAATTTCCAGCTTAGGGATAATATTTGATTCATTAATAATTACATAAATTATATTTCATTCGGGATTGCCCAGTCCGCGAAAATAAAATTGCCTCCTGCGAACATTTATTACTACATATTCTTAGTATACAATACAAAAAGTTGCATCAGAATTATTTAATTTTCTAAATTCGAACTCGTGCGGATGGCAGAAGGTCAAGATGCGACCATGACATTGGATAAGTTTGCTAGCATAGATGATAATTTAGGAAAAGATGCAGAAATCAAGCTTCACGACCGATAAGTTGACATTGGGTAATTAAAATATGCAGTTTATAATTAATCTGGGGGGTCTTAGAACATTGACCCCTATAAGGAAACTTCATTTGCTACATGCATGCAGTTTAGAATAAGTGAACGACTTCTAAATCTAATAATAGATACAATGGGACTTCAAATTCCATAATTCCCTAAAAAACACTTTTCCGACAAAATTTTAAAATTATCGTTCTCTATTAAAATCGTAAAGTTTATAAACAGTGAGTTTACGATGAAAGGAATAAATTTAATAAAATAAAGGCAATCGTTTTTGTTGAAAAACGCTCGGACACGTCAATTTAGATTTTTTAATTGGCTTTTTTAGACCCTATACTCAATATCACTTTAGGTTTTCCTAGAAGTGACACCAACTTTCTTATTTCAAATGCAATACCCTGTATATTTTAACGGGCTTGAATAGGTAATTAATAAACGTTTTCAGTAAACCTAACTTTGATGTATATATTTGTTCTGCATCAGTTGCACAAATAAAATAAATTGCAGTTTCCATTTTTTCAAATATTTTTAATTTCATCATTGCAAATATAATACAAGTACTTAAACACTATACTAGTAATAATAATAGCCTAAATTTTGATTAAATAAAAAACGGAAACAATTCGATATATAAAATGTATTCAAAAACAGAAAAATTGTACGTTATACCAAAGAGCATATAATTAGAAGAGACTTGGGGCTGTGCAGTATTACCGTATAGGCAAAGATTATACAATATACATACTCTATGCCCTATGGTATAAGCGTAAAAAACCCTCCGCTAGGAGGCCGGTCCTCTGGCAGAGGGTTTTGCAGTTACACCAGCTCAGGGAATTCGATTATTTCACAACAGAACCGCTATTCTAGAGTTTGTTCTATCAGATTAACTCGCGTTGTTACCAAGTTAAACACAACCTTCGACAAACAATTACTACTTGAGTTACAAAAATTATAAATTTCACATTATCTCTTTACCATTGTACCAAAGGGCATATAATTATATGCTCTTTGATTGTACTGAAAATAAGCCGATGTTAAGTAAATTATGGGTGAAACTAGAAGAATGAAACTTCCGAAGTTTTGAATAATTTTATGCTGTCTTGGTAGTGGATCACATACAACTTATTGCTTTCTTTGTTTGAAGTATCACATTTTTACTTTCAGCATTTCTCCCGCGGTCTGGTTTATTTTATACAAACAAAAGCTTTTTCGGTAAACCGTATTACAAAAGACTTTGGCTAATTATATGCTCTTTGGTTATACATAATAACGTAGTCTGCATTTAAACGTTTATTACAATACACACTAATTAATTTCATCAATTCGGGATCCGATTAATTCCACTTTTTTATGGGCTTCTTTCTTGAAATAATATTAGAAATCCTCTGGCATAAGTTTTCTATGGGATTTAGGTCCGGGGATTGTGCTGGCCAGTCTATTCCTTTAACTTTATTGATCGACATCTAAGATTGAACAACCTCTGCTCTGTGGCAAGGAGCATTATTACCTTGGAAGATATAGGTTTTTTCAGGATATAACTCTTTTCCACTAGGCAGCATCTTCTCTTGTAGGACATCAATGTAGTCTACCCACACCTTCAGCAGCCATGTAGCCCCATATCATGACAGAGGTTGGATGTTTAATTGTTGGCAGACCGCAGAACACATTGTCGTGTGAAAATTCTTCTCCAGGAAATCTTCTAACATGTGTTTCCACTTTCCAGCATGACTGTTAATGTTAAAGGTAGATTTATTGCTAAATAATATCTTCTGCCACTGTTCTGGGCCCCAATGGTGATGATCCTTTGCCCATCTCAAACGGTGGAGTCTTTGGTTTTCTGATAGGAGGGGCTCTGCAACCCCTAAGTCTAGATTTAAGAAGTCTCTGTCTTACAGTAGAAGTGATTTTTTGGTTAAATCTGTCGAATTAAGACTTCTATCTGCCAGGCTCGTCCTCCGCAATACACTGTCGTCTCTCACTGATGTTTTTTGTTTGGGTGGCCTCTGCAGGGGTTTAGTTTTCCCGTCTCCGAGTATTTTTTGATCCCTCTAATAACCGTGGATTGATTGCACTGCACTGCTGTTTCACGACTGGAAGCGCCTTGTTTATGACGAAAAATGATTTCATATCGTTTTTCGTCCGATAATTTGAACGGTTTCTTTTCGGATGACATTTTTTTCACAATTAAGGACATGTAAAATGCAACTGAATAATCCATAGTACCTGCAGGTATATAACATACTCATAGCATAATAAGTACTTCTCTTAATTACGCTTTTAAGTTTCATGTTAGGCACAGAATTTTGTACAAATGTCAAAATTCTGTCTGCGAGCATGCGCAACTACGTGCAAACTACATTGACATCTGTAAGAAAACTGTAAAAATAATCATGTGACTATCGGTAATGTAGAATTCTATCACGACTTCATAATAATAGATTGATGCATAAGCTCGTAGCGCTTTTATTTATTTGTTTACATACTTTACATGAACGCACGACGAAGCAAACAAGCTACAGCAATAAAGAACGCCAGCGAAATAAGAGAAAGTACGCGGAATATTGGCGTAGCGGGGTAAACATAGTCCTCTCTGCCCTCTGTGTGTGATCGTTGATAAACACTAAAAATTGCTCCTTTGCGTATCAAAACGAACTGAGTATGTTATGTTATGTTATGTTATTAAATACGTGTAGTAGTAGTTATAAAATGTATGAATCATTGTCAAAATGTCGCGGTACAGAATGTCGCGGCCATATTGTCGCATGGTCGAAATGTCGCCTGGACATAATGTCGCATGGTCATAATGTCGCTTAGATAGAATGTTACTTGGACTCAATGTCGCATCGATGTAAAACAAAATACATGACAAGGATTATCGGTGAGCCTGCCTGTGAAAGCATGCACATTTTCACACATTATAAGTTCTTTTTGATAATATCTCATCCTAATTGCAAATATAAGTAACTGAGCATATACAATCGGGATTAACGTAGGTTAAGTTATATGGGTAATAATACGTCATCAATCAGACTGACTTTTATTCTGTTAATGAAGAAGTCCTTGATGCCTTAATTAATTATTTTGAGGAAACATGGATTGGCAGGCGTTTGCGTAACGGAAATAGACGAAGTCCAAAGTTTGATATTGCTTTATGGAACCAACACAATGCCTGTAATGACGATCTTCCTCGCACCAACAACGCCGTAGAAGGCTGGCATCGTGAATTTTCATCACTATATGGAAGTTTATAAACGTTTTATAAAAGGAGCAAAGTTTAAATGAACTTAAAATTGAGCAATATATTGCCGGACAACGGCCCCCACACGCTAGATCAAAAAACCGAGAAGTGGCAGAGAGGATAAAAAATATCGTCGAAAATTATGAAACTCTTCCACTCCAGGACTACCTACGTAGAATAGCTCACAATTTTAGGCTTCAAGATCACATGTAGTAATTGTAAAGGTATTATTTTTTAAATTGCAGCTATGTGTTTTTAAAATTAAGAAGTAAAATAACACTAAATTTATTGTAAATAAACAAATATTAAAATTTTATCATCATTATTTTATCGTACAGTGTACAATAATAAATTAAAGTCAAAATTAAAATATTTCTATTTGATTATTTAATTACTAAATAAGAAAAACACGCGTCATTTAATGCATGCGACATTTTGTCTATGCGGTATTCCGGCCGCGACATTCTGTCCCGCGACATTCTGGTCGCGACGACATTATGTTCACGCGACATTTTGTCTATGCGGAATTCCGACCGCGACATTCTGTCCCGCGACATTCTGGTCGCGACATTCTGTCCTGCACCCAAAATGTATAGCTCAAGTAGAGAGAGTATATTTATACACATTTTTGAGGCCAGCTGTATTCGTTTACCTGCACTAAGTGTTTATTGGCTAACCTCAAAGTTTGAATTGGTTATCTCTGTAATACGAGCCTCAAATAGCAAGTTTAAAAAAGCAATGCATTGATGTATGTTATGCGTTTTCTTGCAAAATTGACAGTAACGTGAAGTTGTTTGCAAATGGGTAACTGCTCGTGTATTCTGTTTATTAGGAACAGCCTCGGTGATCCAGTGGTTAGCGCATTTGCGGGATGCGGGTGCGAATCCAGCCGAGGTCGATAAGATTTTTCTAGCGTGGAAAAATCTGAAACAGGGCCTTCTGTCGGATAAGAAGTAAAATCGTAACTCCCGTGTCACTACGATGTGTGACATGTTAAAAATCACTACTGATGTTGAAACTACCCCAGATAGGCAACATTTATAGTTAGGGTGCACAATAGGCCAAATATGGCCTGAGTGCAAAGAGATGCTTGGAAAACCGCGTCCTAGGTCTCTCTCAATCAAAAACCAACTATCCAACCAAAACAGTTCTTGCAAAGTTTGAGATTAGTGATTAAGAGTAGCTTTGAGCCTATCTGTAGATGTTTTTAGAGATTTTAAATTCTTTGGCGGCGTCATAGTTTAAAATAATTAAAACATCAGCTTTAATTAATTTTATACATGAGCTTTGTATATAATTTAATGGTAGGTACAGTATATAAAAAAGGAAATACGGTTGGATTATCGTTTTTAACAAAAATGTTGATCAAATTACACTCTCTGAAGCTGAGGTGGTAATTTATAGGAAAAGATGGCGATTCACTAACCTGGCGTAGGTGTAGATCATTGACGTTGGACGTGAAGTTCTCCAAGTGTGGATTACGGTTAAAAGATTCCCGAAATATAGTTTCACAGCTCGGCTTCTTGAAGTGCGTTCCAGCAGGATACAGGCAGCGTACATTTTTTCTGGGATAAAAACTATCCGGCTCGAAGGACCAATGTGCCTCAGCCTCAGTGAACAATAAATACACAAAAAACTCTTTCTTTTTTCTAGGTATACCTAAAATAAATTGTCAGTATAACGCGTGTTTAAGTGTAAGTATTTATTGTGAATTTTAAAATCTACAAATAGATCTTAACTCTGCTAAGTTTAAACAAATAATGCTAGAAGAAACATCTTGCAAACAACATGTCCTCTGGAAGCATAAGAAATAGTGGAGAAATAAAACAGGTCATTGGAAAAGCGCAAATACAGAAAACAAGAAAGAAGGCAAGGCGGTAAACATGAAAGAAAAACAAACCTGCAGAAGTACTAAAACAAGGTAATAAAAACTTAAATCCGCAAATACAGCAAAATAAAATGTTCCAAATGCAATTCGCAATACAATGAAGCAACACAAAAACTACAACTATATTAAGTAAACTTCTTAAATTCAATAAAATAATAAAACTTTAAAAACTAACCGCTAAAGTGGATGAGGAATCCCTTGGTCACAAAGTACCTCCCTCAGCAAAAGTTTATGGCGCGAACACACAGAATAGATATTAACACTTTCTTACACAGAGCATATGATATTAAAACGACTGCCTAACACAAACATCTAGCTAAGTCAATAATACATCGTGAATATTACAATCGCAACCTTTCATATCTATTCGTATATTAATAATGAATTAAAGTAAAAGGAAGCTGAATAAACAAAACAGGTTTGATTTTCTGCCTATTAGCCACTTTGGCTGTTCTACTTCCATATCTACTTTTTTTTAACTACATGCCCCTTTGAATTTAATTTGCTGTCAAACTTAAGGCCAAGATATTTGACTTCTTCACTGTGAAGTATATCCTGGATATTAATTTCCTGTGGTCTTTTCCGAGCGTAAACGCTATGTACTTGAACTTTTGTACATTTACCTTCATTACCCATTTTTAGAACCATCTATGCCGTAACCTTGGATGATTTTGTACATACATACTGCATACGCTGCAGCAACTACTGGATTTTGTTGTTCAGCAAGGATAATTGTGTCTTATACAGCTATGCATGATTGACTAGGTACTTATAATTCTGGACCAAAGATATTGTCTAAGTAATCTATATTGCGGAATAAACAGCCGTAGACAAAAATTTCCAGAAAATCCCCATACAATTAAATTTGAATTCTTATACATAACATTTATGTTATGTTAATATTTGGATTTAAAAGCTTATGCAATGTTAACGGCTTTGAAAATCCTTGTGTAACTACTACTAGAAAAATTGGTATGCAAGTAAACCAGAGTTGCTTACTATGAGTGCGTAGTTATATGTATGTGAAAAATAACTACAAATAGGCAATTTGTTGAAAAAATTGTACACTCATACACATGGACCTAGCTTGCATATAAAGAAATATAGTGCCTAATACGAAAAATACGAATACTGATACAGTGTTGCAAGTGTTTACATATAAATAAGCAAATCTATGTTGAAGTGTGAACATAGAAATAATCAGGACCATGTTGCAACTTATGATCAATGTAACGATTAATGTAGTAATATTAATGTAAAGATAGGAGTTAATCATTTTATATGTAGGTATGGGGTGGTGGTAGCTCAGTTGGAAGACCACTCGCTTTCTAATCAAAGCGCCAATTGTGGCTTGGGTTCGGTGCTAGAAACAGAGAAGAGGGCGGTGCCCACCAGTGGGGTGAAAAAGGCTGTTAATGATCAATGATGACAAACAAAACAATAATTTATTTTATATCTGACGGTTTCACTCCGCATGATCGTAAGGATACAATCATGTGTCTTATAATAAACTTCCACCGTTTTACTTAAACTGTATAAACTCTACCACTTTGAGAACGTACTAAGCCGCCTTCACTAAGCGCGAAATATTAAATAACGTTAGCAAACATTTGTGAATCCGAAAATTCTCAATGGAGATGTTTCTCAATGCAGACTTACATCAGCAAATATTCATTCGCAAACATTTGCATATATTTGTGAAGAAGTGTTTGTCAATCGACACGCGGCTTTAGAAGTACTTGCATGGTGTAAACGTGGCCTAATAATTGGCGCGAAAGTAATAGACATACTTAACCTGATTTAACCTCACAAAAATTAAAAATGAATATACGGTATTTAACTATCTTTAGAGGCAATATTCTAAATAATACTTTAAAAAGGTTGGTAAAATACTGTTTAAATAGTTTGTTTTTTCATATTTTGCCTTGTTCTTTAAATTAGTTTTAAAATATAAGTGCGTTTGCCTACTTCTAACCAGCTATAATTTGTGTTTATGTAAATAATAAGAATATTGTTATTAATTAATTAATAACATTAATATATCGTTGCACTATTAATAATAAGTCTATCTGTAGATATAGGTCTGTCAGTTTTGTCTTGGGTTTGCTGAAACAAACATAATTAAATAAGACTCGAGTAATGAACGTTGTAATGCAGTAAGTAGTATCTGATTTATTGACACAACTTCTTGATTAAAAGTCCGAATAAAATATAAAGACAGAACCCAAAAATCGACTGTATTTCCAAAAAGTTTCTGCTCATGTAACTTCAAAGATGAGGTTAGATTATTTCCACGTAGTGTCATAGGTTTTCAAACATATCAACGGATTAACACAGCTAGAATCCAATGAAGATAAAAGCTAGAGTTGGAATAGAGTATTTATAACTGCACTATGTTCTTACTAAAAAAGGGGGATTATGACAAATTAGAAAAATAAGAACTTCTGAATTTTCGTACTAGTAATACACATTATAAATATTTTGGGGGATGCAGGATAAATTTTTAAGTAGGAGACTCTCAGTAGAATGCGTCATCTCTATGAATTTGGGATTTTATTTGTCAATTTGTTGATTCTCTTTAGGTCTGTACAAACAAAAACAATTATGATGAAAAGCAAAACAAAAAAATATTTATTAAAAAGGAAGCAGAGTTATAAAAATATTAATTCATGGTGATGATGGAGGGCAAACTTGAGAAAAACATAATACCAAGAAAGGAAATAAAATATATTAAGATTAGTTAAAGAAAAAATAATAAACTATGCATATGCAGCAATAAATTCGATTTTCAATTGTGATATAGACTATAATCATGCTTTCTAATTCTAAAAAATCTTTCAGCAGCAGAGATATCATTTTACGAAAGAAATTGGTATGCTTCTGCATATCAAATTTTCCATAGGGCTGTAAAAGTTGTAATTTAATCAATAGGTCACTGTATGTTAAAATAAATGTAGAATCTACCATCATATCCAATAGAAGGTTAAAATAAAAAGATAAATATTTGCTTTTACTTGCTTTTCTAGATAAGTAGCTGAATCAACTAATTAACATATTAGAAAAGTGTGCTCTGTAAGTAAATCATTTAATTTGTGACAAATTGTTTATTAGATGTCTACTATACTACATTAAACATAGGAACAAACAAAGGAGTCGAAAATTGCAGTGATATCCTAATCCCTACAATAATATCGAAATGGTATGGAAACGATTTTGCTGCTGGCACAACATTGAAATATTCTTACTTGTACAGTTAAGAGTTAGTATAATCGGCGCACTTTATATAACTATTAATTTTACTTTATTTTAGGATAAAGAAGAGGCCATTGAAATGTAGTTAAACTGACTGAAAATAAGAGGAAGCAACTAGAGTGGAAAATTTCATGTTGATCACAGGTATGTATCTATTATTATTTAATAATTCTTCTTCGTTGTAAACAATTCTGTCTGTTACATAACCACCAATTAATTTATAATTATGAACGAACAAATTTCTACCTAACTATTTAAATTATAACATATTTTGCTAGTGAAAGTTTTCTTATTTTGATCGGGTTATTAAATTTTTAAATGTTATTTTTTTCGCTATACTATTTATAGTATCAGTATTGAAACCATATGTTGTGGGGTCTTATTTAACACCTACTTTAAATTTCTCCTCTTACATTTATACGGTAACCTCTATAAGAAAATTGAAGGAAGTTTTGTTAATATAATTTTTGTTTAAATGAGAAGTGTGTATACCTGTTAAAAAAGTAATTATTTAATTTTTTTTCCATGTGCTGATCTTTTTGTGTTACACAATTAAATAAAAGCAGGATTTTGATTTGTTATAAT
>JABXWE010056911.1:0-19091 GCA_014611495.1 Limonius californicus | reverse complement strand
TACAGGGTAGTAGTTCCACTTAAATTACGCAAAATCGTAATAAATGAATTGCATTCTACTCATATGGGTATTGTTAAAATGAAGGTTCTAGCGTGGTCTTATTTTTGGTGGCCATCAACTGATAATGAAATAGAAAATATTGTTCGTAATTGTAGTGCTTGTTCTTTGTGTGCAAAGTCACCAGCAAAAGCTCATTTAAAACCGTATAACTGGCCAAACCAACCATGGTACAGATTGCATGTTGATTATTTTGGTCCAACTTTCAATAAATCATGTATATTAGTGTTAACAAATAAACATGTTCAAACTAACAGTGTTTATTTAACTATTATGTACTAATGGACATGGCGAAGCGCTGATGGAAAGACGAAAAACGAAAGAGACTTCATAATATCTTCACATAAAAATATAATTCACGACGTTTCGGTTTTGAATACAGTAAATACGGGTAGTGGCCATCGCTTAGTAAGAGGAAAGTTATATATAAATGGAAAACTAGAAAGATTAAGATAAATTCGTAATACAAAACGATGCAGCGAAGGGAGAATAATAGCACAAAATAAGGATGAATATAACAAAAATTAGAAAATAAAACAACAAGCTCTGGTATTGAATAAACTGATAACATGTACGATAAATGCAACAAAAGCGCAACAACTATGATTAATGACACGAAAATATGTGTAACGCAAAACCGTAAAGAGAAGATAAATTCAGCAAAGAAACATAGTATATGATGAAAGAAAGGCGAGAAATGGCTAAAACACAAATGCGAAATACGACAGCATTCATGGAATTGAATAGAAAAATTAGGAAAGCAATAAAGGACGAATATGGCACAAAATTAAATAGAAGAAGCATTAAGAAACAACCGCAAAACCAAGGAATGGAAAAGACAAAAATGCTTGGTAGGGATGTTGTTACAGCCATAAGAGACCAAAATGGAGTACTCATCTCTGACCAAAACCGTATTCTGAAGAGAACGGAAAAATTCTATGAACAGCTGTTAGGTTCTAAAATGCAACCAGCAACATCTTTCCTAAACAGGAAAATAATAGGTAATGTAAATTCGGAAGAGGTTCCTGAGATAGAAGTTTTTGAAATAGAAAATGCAATAAAAAATTTAAAAAACAATAAATCCACTGGAGAATATGGAGTGCTTCCTGAAATGTTAAAAGCTGGCGGGGAGAAATTATTAAACCACCCAAAAGACTTGTTTAACCAATGTTTAAAACAAGAAAATATACCATCAAACTAGAATAACGCTATAGTGGTTTTGCTATACAAAAAAAGGAGACAAAACAATATTGGAAAACTACAGACCAATAAGTCTCCTATCACAAGTGTATAAACTGTTTACAAAAATTTTAACAAAAAGACTCACAAATAAACTTGACCAATATCAGCCATGTGAGCAAGCAGACTTTAGTAAGGGATTCGGCACAAACGGTCATCTCCAAGCAGTTCGAAATCTTATAGAAAAGACCAAAGAGTACAGTATGCCATCATGTTTAGTCTTCGTAGATTTCGAAAAGGCATTTGATCCTATAGAAATACTAGCTATCCTAAATTCATTACAAAACAGTCGTGTAAACCACAGATACACAGATATAATCCGGAATATATATGATAAGGCAACTTGGACAGTTAAACTCTTACACCAATAAACCCTATAAAAATGAAAAAGGGGCTAAGACAGGGATATACAATATCTCCCAAATTATTTACATTGTGCTTAGAGGACATCTTTAAAACATTTGCCTGGGATAATAAGGGAATTAGTATAAATGGCAAAAGGTTAAACCACCTTAGATTCGCAGATGACGTTTTACTCATTGCAGATAATGTCCAGGATTTAAAAGAGATGTTATCAGATTTAGAACAAAAATCATTGGAAGTAGAATTGAAAATAAAGACTGCTAAAACCAAAAATTATAAACAGTGAGGGCTTACGAGCCAACATCATGCTAGGAAGCAAAGTCATTGAAGATGTAGAAAGTTATATCTATTTAGGGCAATCAATTAGCATAAATAAAAATCAACCAAGAAAAGAGATAACCAGACGAAGTACACTGGCATGGAGAGCGTTCAGCAGTTGGGGAGAAGTATTTAAAAGTAACATTGAACAACTAAAAACCAAATTGTTCAACCAAAATATTCTACCAGTTCTCACTTACGCTTCCGAGCATGGACATTGACAAAACGAAATAAACAGTTACTGGCGGTTGCACAGAGAGAGATGGAGAGAGGAATGCTGCGGATAAGTTTAAATGATCGAAAAATCAATACTTGAATAAGAAGAAAAACGAAGGTGGAAGATGTAATAGTAAGGATACTGAAACAGAAGTGGAGGTGGGCCGGACACGTTGCAAGATTGTAGGATAATAGATAGACGAAAGTGGAATGGAGACCTAGACAAGGAAAAAGATATAAGGGAAGACCCCCTATGAGATGGACGGACGATATTAAGAGATTGGCATATTATGACTGGATTCAAAAGGCGAAGGACAGGCAGAGATGGAAAGCATTGGAAGAGGCCTACATCCAATCTGGATCGATATAGGCAAACAGATAGATAGATAGATACTAATATCTAATACTAAGCATGAAAGATTCATTAAAATGTAGACCAGTAAGCTATTCCAAAATGATCATAAATATGTAAAACTACGTTACGGAAAGCTTAAGAAGTCAGAAATGTCCTTTATATATTCAGCGATGTTTGAAATAATCGTGTTATTCTAAAGTTTTATCACAAAATTTACAATAAAACAAAAGTTAGTGTAATTATGTTCTGTTACTATATCATTATCCAAGTATGGATTGCACTAATATTTGTTGGGATTTCTAAGAGCATCTTTTTCAAAGCATACTCGTTCTATAAGACTTCTGAATGCAAAAATTCGTTAAATAATGAAATCTGTGAATAATAGTAAACGATTATCGATCATATCTGATATATTTGGTATGCCAGTGCCGTACCTTAAACACAGCAGACGTTTTAAGACGAACTTTCTAAAACTGTATGCATCGCTGATACTTATTAGCACAACCACTGCTGCAGGATATTGCTATACAGTAAAATTTGGTTTTTTTTCCACGTCTCCCATAACGTTTAGGATATCGGACGCAACAGAAACGATTCTGTTGATAACATTGGTCTGGTGTTTTGTGCTATCTATAGCATTCGTGAAAGAAAACACTAGGGAAGAATTAGCAAGTCTTGTTTTGGCCATCGAAAGTCGTTTACCTATTTATGAAGAACCTCAAATGTGGCTTACAGCGTTTCTCAAACGTGAGGCATTTTATATCTTCTTGTTCGGCTACCTAACTTTAACAATGTATTTGGTAGAGGTTGCGTTTTATTTAGAAAAATATTTTTTTATCGAAAAATTACAGCTGACCATTGTGGCAATTGTCGTGTATCAATTATACTGTTTCAATATGCGCTTTAAAAGCTTCTTTGGCAATTTAAATAAACTGCTTTTAAGGTATTCGTCGTCTAGATCAACTATCGCAGTTATGTTGGGAAACTATTTTTCGGAAGCGAGATCTGATGGAGATATGAATATGGCTGACATTGTTAAATTATACGATAAAGTGTGTGATTGCATAGAGCTGATTAATTTAATTTACGGGTATCCAATGCTGATTATAGTTACGTATGTGGCAAATAGAGTTATTGTAACTATTAATGCTACCGCTGTGTTGTTGGTAATGTCACCACATCGACGTTCCGTTCTTCTCCTTAACATGTGGACTTCAATAATTGTAGTAAGTTATAAAAGACGCAACTGGACAGTTTTAACTGGATATGGTCAAGTAGGTACCACGAAATGGGCATCACTCAAATGGGTGCTGTTAAAACTCAACATTGGGTAAATTGGACTGCTATTGTTACTGTAGAGCTCGGATTTATATGCACTAAATTTAATAAAAATATGCGCATCTATACGCATTACAAAAGAACATAATATAGTTGTGCCAGCCAAACAGGTAATGCACGTCATATATAAATTTTATGACGTCGCAACCTTGTATGTGTATATTTATAATGAAACAGTTTAAAGTGGAACAACAAACAAACGACGTAATCTCACATTTTAATTTAATTTAAAGCAAGTAGAAACCACAGCAGCTAATAATTATTAAAATAAAAACATACTCTAGTTGTAGAAGTTAATATTTATTGGTTGTAACGGCGCAAAGACACTTGTTACGTTATACATAATTAGTTAAAAATAAAGTAGAATGCATTCTGTGATAAAAAGAATTCCATATTTAGGTAACAACGTTTAGTTTTGGACAGTGCTTGCAAGTTCAGGTGTTTATGCACCACTATAGCGAATTATGTTTCGTCACAGTATTTTACCACTGACTGTTTTCACGTTTAACTGCAGTGCATTTGCGACCCTCTGTAAAAATGTGGAAATAATAATATATGCCATAAAAGAAAATATTATAAATAATTATTACCTCTCTGACAGCATTTAATGGTAGAAGCGGACCATTATTATATCGTTCGCGTTCGAAATAGGTTATCAAACTTGTGACAAGTTGTTTCGACTGTCTGCCTAAAGGTTTCGGCATTTTGTAAACGTGTACAAAAATACAATGTAGGTTAGTCCTAATTAGAACTCTTTTATAGCAGTAAATAAAGAAATTATTTACAAGGAGAAAACTACGAACAACCAACCTTCAGCTGCAATAATTTCTGACAACTTTCTGACAGCAAAGTTTGAACGTGTTGGATTTAATACCAACGTAATGACACAAAACAATAGTTTTGCTATGAAATATAATACATTTGTATAATTTAATATAATAATTATTTAAAAAAACCATGGGCTTTGTGGTAACCTACTGTTGTCTACTAAATTTAAAAAGTAAATATAAAAAAAAAGTAAAAAATAACCTGCAATGACTAATTGACATTCTGAATTTTTTTTATTGTATGATACCGGCGCTGCTGCTCGTTGATCATGTGATCTATGACGTGCATAACTTGATTGGCTGGCACAACTATATGCTTTAAATGTTATGAAGTATTTTATTATTTTCTTTTAGCTTTTTTATATACAAAATATGAACAAACGGAAAAATGCAAACACGTATATGCTAAAGTAGAACTATTATAAGTAATCCTAATTAATCTAATCTTATTTATTAAAAACGCTTTATTTCCTAAAGGATGCCAAAAATTAATTTTTAGTTTTTGGAAATGGAAAAACAACTTTATAAACTATACATTCATAGAAATAGTCCATAAATTGGCAAAAATATGTAAATTATGCAATAAATATATGAAATATGATAAATATGCGCCAGATTGCTTACATATGCTTAAACATGCAATTAAAAATTAGTTCTAATTAACGTAATTCAATAGAAACGAGAGCATTGTAAATGCACGTCAATATTATAAGATATGCATTTTGTATGTAATCCGAGCTCTAATTAGACAGGTCTACATGGGTTTCATTGTTTTAAGTTTGATTTGTGTTCTTTACTAATTTGAGGTCGCTGATCACAAATATTATATCAGTTTTTATCTATCACGTTACGTGTTTTTTCTATGTCAAATCTACAAGAATACTCACTCAGGCGAGCGGCCTATAAGGAAATAACTTGCTGGTTAGTTTTAATTACCAAATAATGAAAAGTTCTTAGTAATGACTAATGTGATTCCAAATTACTTATAAAATGCAAACAAAATTACTTTATCTAATTTGTTTGCTAATGGAATGACTACCTAATTACCACATACTACCCTAATCACTAGGAAGTTATAAATCATTCCTATATGTATATACAGTGGAACCTCCCATAACGAGCACCTCGCATAACGAGTAATTCGCATAACGAGCAAAATAAATTGTAAAAAAATAACTCGCTTAATGAGCGACGTTTCGCATAACGAGTGACGTGAGTAGGGGAATCCCCGAATTATGCGATAGAACTTTCCGTGCCATTGCTACATCAGTCTGTGTTTAGAACTCGTTGCGCTAGCATCTTAGTGTCGCGTGGGATCACACATTTTTCCATACTTGTGTTCAGACATTATTTGTGATTTTTTTGTGCAAAGTTTAATAACCCTTGTAAAAATGTCTCAGAAGAAAAAGCCGCAAGAGAGCAGCTATAAGAGACTAAAAATAACATTAAAAATAAAACGTGAAATCATTGATAAGCGAGAACGAGGTGTGAGCGTGGCTGATTTAGCACGCATATACAATCGGCCTACATCAACCATTTGCACTATCCTCAAGAACAAGGACAAGATTAAGGAGGTAGATGCTTCAAAGGGGGTGCAAGAATATCTACGCAACGAACGGTTACGTATTCTTGACGATGTTGAAAGGTTGCTTCTCATATGGATAAACGAAAAGCAATTGCAAGCCGACACTATTAACGAAAGCATCATTTGTGAGAAGGCGAAAGTGATTTTCGCCGACCTCGTTAAGACGACGCCGGGATCATCAACGGCCGGAGACAAAATATTTAAGGCAAGTCATGGGTGGTTTAAGAAGTTTAAGAGAAGAACAGGCATCCACAGCGTTGTGAGGCACGGTGAAGCAGGAAGCTCCGATACAAAGGCAGCAGAGGATTTCATCGCCGACTTCAAGAAGCTCGTAGATTCTGAGGGTTACCTGCCGCAACAAGTTTTTAATTGTGACAAGACGGGTCTCTTCTGGAAAAAGATGCCGAAGCGAACCTATATAACAGCAGAAGCGAATGCATTGCCTAGACACACGCCAATGAAAGACCGTTTCACGCTGCTATTTTGTGCCAATTCAAGCGGTGATTTGAAAATTAAACCGCTGCTTGTTTACCATTCTGAAACTCCACGAGCATTCAAGAAGTGTACAGTTCAGAAGAGCAAGCTAAATGTGATGTGGAGATCCAACAACAAGGCTTGGGTGACACGCGTCATTTTTACTGATTGGATCAATGAAGTGTTTGGTCCTTCTGTGAAAAAATATTTGCTTGAGATGAATCTGCCACTCCATGTCTTGCTTGTTATGGAAAACGCACCTGCCCACCCTCCAGGCCTACAAAATGACCTCCTTGAAGAATACAATTTCATCAAGATCCAGTTTCTGCCTCCCAACACCACTCCGTTACTCCAGCCTATGGATCAGCAGGTTATTTCTAATTTTAAAAAACTCTACACTAAAGCACTCTTTGAGCGTTGTTTTGAGGTGACCGAAGGGACCAATCTCACTCTCATAGAATTTTGGAAATATCACTTCCACATTGTTGCCTGCCTCAAGATGATCGAAAAGGCGTGGGAAGGAGTTACCAAGAGAACTCTCACTTCTGCTTGGAAGAAGCTTTGGCCAGAGAGCGTTGTCGAATGTGACGTTGCGGGGTTTGAGACAGTATCTGAGGACCCTGTAGTCAATGAGATTGTGTCTCTGGCCAAGATCTTGGGGCTGGAGGTGGGTAACAACGATATCGATGAGCTTGTGGAAGAGCACAGCCAAGAGTTGACCACTGAAGAGCTTATGGAGTTGCATTGCGTTTCACAGCAAGAAGATGTTGAGGAGAGTTTGTCAGTGGATGAGGAGGAGGAGGTAACAGCAAAGCAACAATCTTCAGATGAAATAAGAGAAATGCTGAAAGCATGGGAAACTGTTGCATCGTACATTGAGAAGCATCACCCTAATAAGGAGGTGGCTATGCGCGCTACAAATTTATTCAATGATAATGCGGTGTCGCATTTTTACCAAATTTTGAAGCGTCGGCAAAAATAAATGTCTCTAGATAGTTTTCTAGTAAAAAGGAATTAGGTATCTTCTTAGAGTGCTTTATCTCTTACGAGACGTAGCGATCTTCTCTCCTATGCCTGTGTTGCGCGTTTTTAGGTATATTACTAATTATTTCGATTTTTTTGCTTTCTGCAAATCGAATTCTCATTCTAGGTTGGTTCATTCCGCAATAGAAGAAAAATGAAGTTGAATAACGCTCCTTAATAATTCATAGGTATGTATTTTTCTTTGAATAAAGGTTACACATAACTTTTTTTTAATTATTTTTTTCGGCATGGAACGCTTTATCGTATTTTACATTAATTTATATGGTAAAAATTGTTTCGCTTAACGAGTGTTTCGCATTACGAGTAAGACTCCGGAACGAATTATGCTCGTTATGCGAGGTTCCACTGTATTTTGTTATTATTATTTGACCCAACGGAAACTGTAGTTCGGTGTTATTGTAAGGTTATACTGAGTTGTGTGTTCAGAATAAGTAATATATTCATTACAAATGTATTCATGAGGGTGTTTGAATAGTCCAGATATATTTTGTTATATCTGCGGTAATTTCACACTGCTGAAGCAAGGCAAAATTATTATTTCTGTAAAAACAGCTTATCATGCTTACTTCGCTATAAAACTTGAGGATCAAGATAAGCAATAGGCTCCACACAGTCTGCACCATCTGTGTTGAACAACTGAGGCAATGGAGTAAAGGTGCAAGAAAGTCTTTGTCTTTTGCAATTCCTTTGGTGTGTAGGGAGCCAAAAAACCACGGTGATGACTAGTACTTTTGTTCTTGCAACGTAAAGGGCTTCAATTCAAGAAATAAGAAAGATATTTCTTATCCTGACGTCCCACCTGCGATACGGCCAGTTCCTCATGGACCCGACATCGCTATTCCACCCACATTTACAGGTTCCAGCGAAGAAATGTCTTTTGAAAATGATACTGACAAGAGTGATCAAATGGACGTTTTTGAATGTGAAACACAGAAATCACAAGTTTTCACATAGACGGAACGGAATGACTTCATAAGAGATTTAGGTTTTCCGATGGACGCTGCACAAATTCTGGGATCCAGACTTCAGGATAACCATCTACTGGCCACAGGAACTGCGTTTGCTTGGTACAGAAACCGTAAAAAGGATTTCGTGCCCTACTTTTCCCAAGAAGGATCGTTGGTGTACTGCATTAACATGCCTGATTTAATATTGACGTTGGGAGCTGCAAAATATGACTATGAATCTTGGAGGCTATTCATTGATTCATCGAAACGCAGATTGAAAGCAGTTCTTTCACACAATAGCAATAAATATACCTTGGTACCCGTTGCTCACTCTGTTCACTTGAAAGAGACTTGAGAATTTGTTGTTAATTAAAATAAAGTATCACGAATATAGTTGGAAACTTTGTGGTGATCTTAAAATCATTTCCATACTAAGGGCCCATTAGTTCGGATTCACAAACTGCCCTTGTTTTGTGTGTAAGTGGAACAGCAGAGTGCGTGATCAACTTTACACACAGAAGAAATGGGCTGCCCGAGAAAGACTTCTACCTGGAACTAAGAATGTACTGCGTGAAAGCTTGATTGATCCACAGAAAGTATTGTTACCTCCTCTCCATATCAAGTTGGGGATGATGAAGCAGTTTGTAAAGGCTTTAAACAAGGAAGGAGAATGTTTCAAATAGCTTTGCTCCAAATTTCTTTCACTCTCCGAAGCGAAGTTGAAAGAAGGTATTTTCATAGCCTGGTGTGCATTCAAAGATGTTGTAGAACATTTTCTTGGAAACAACAAGCACCCGGACTATATAAACATTCTCCAAAATATGCTGAATAAGTTCCATAAATTGGGTTGCAGTATGAGCATTAAACTACATTATCTTCATTCTCACCTAAACTACTTCCCTGAAAATTTCGGAGATGTTAGTGAAGACAAGGAGAACGATTTCACCAGGATATAAAGGTAATGGAAACACGATAGCAAGGGAGATGGAATGTTAATATGATTGTTTACTGCTGGTCATTGAAGCGAGATAACCCAGATGTGAAATACAAGAAAACATCCTCGAGTCGGAGTTTTCAAAATAAACGAGAGACATTACATTCCAGGAAAACTTCTAATTAATTTGGTAAATTTTCATTTAAGAAAATCAAAAATATTCTGCATGATATTATTTTGTATTATTTTATTTTACCAAAATATAAAAATGTTATATTTTCATGAACAAGCACTTTTCCTATTTTGTGAAAAAACCTTACGTGATAGCCAAAAACTAAGCCCACCATTGAACTCAGAATGGTCGATTTCTATAGGAATAGGCATCAGAAATAAAACAACGTTCCTAAACTTGAAATTTGTAGACCTGTGTTATCAGTTGATTGTACCCAAATGTTCGCACCTCGACAACAGCACCTGGTTGACCGCAACTAGTTGACATAATAAGAGCCAGTTGTCCAGTTTGTTAGTGCTAACGTTTCAAACATTACAGGCAACCAGCGTTGTAATGGTAATGGCTTGCGATTTCGTCAAAAATGAAATTAAACGCACAGTGAATATCTGCTGCAGAATTCTTCTGAATCTTTCTACTAGAACGCTTAAGATGGAAGACCAACTCTTACGAGAACAGATCAAGTTGCTTATTCAACTTCTGCTAAATCGCAATCCTCATTTTTCAGCTTCAGGCTGTTTTCCTATAGATATTCCCACCTTTTTGGGTTTCATCGACCCAATATTGTCATATACTATATGCCTTCTCTGTATGAACGATTTTAGCAAACTGTTAGTTCTTACATCTGCTAATTTTAAACATTTGTAACTGAGAAACTGTTAATTCTAATTGTCTTAATGGTGTGAGTTTTGTAGAAACATTAAATTAGTTAACCATTGTAATACACCTGTACACAAATGATGGTACTTATTTTGTGATATGAACTTAAAAAGCAGCTAAATGTTTAATTAATAGTAATATAAGAATTCAACTGGGCGAAATTCCTATTGACGCAAATATTATAATCGTAACTTATCAAATAAACGCAGATGTAATATAATCACTACGACTCTACGATATATTGATTGAATTGATGTTGATATCTTCAGAGCCACATGGATTTTCTTAATTGCGAGTTTTATTTGAGGTGCCCCATACTACGAAGGTGTACATTATTATAGGCCTGATTATGCAAAGGTACAATAATCTTGCACATTAAATTTTTAAACTGGACCGTCTGTTTAAGAGCAGGTGCAATATTGCGAAGCGGACGTATTATTATTTTTTGTTGATATGAAACCCCCAGGTTAGCTTACGATCCAAGTATACGCCAAGATATTTGACTGCTTGATCTGTGCGATTTCATTAGATATAGTGTCCATTAATAGAAATTTCATTGGGATTTGTAGGTCTTTTGAGTGTGAATATCTCTGTTAGGTATGTCTTGGAATTAAATGTAGTATATATTCCATTCTTCAATCCATTGACTTAAAATGTCCACGGAGAGTTGCAAGATAGTAGCTGCTCTGTGTATATCTTCATGTGGCGTGACAAAGGTTTAATCATCGGCATACATGTAAGGTTGTAGCTCTCTGGAGCTGGTATGTGATACATGTATATATTAAACAGGACCGGTCCGAGTACCGAACTCTGCGATACCCCTGAGCGAGTATGTTTTCTTCTAAATTTAGAATTGTTCATTCTAACCACGAATGTTCTGTTATTGATGAACGAAGACAAAATCCTAATTACGTACGATGGTATACTCAACGTCAACTCAATAATCCTCTGTGCCATACCCTACTTAACGCTTGTTGTACATCTAGAAAAGCGATTGTTGTGTGTTGTTTATTCACATATCTGTATATTATTCTTTCTGTAACTGTTAACAATTGGTGTGTTGTAGAGTACGCATTTCGAAAACCAAATTGAAAAGGCATTAGAGTATTATTGTACGGTTTGGATTAGCAACAGGTGGACACAGGGGCTATTGGGCATAACTTAAAGTAGTTTATGTAATGAAAAGTTTTGTGTTATTAATAAAATTGCTGAATTATTCAGTTTCATAGATCAATTCAATCGATAAAACAACTGATTTGTTAAAAATATTTTCACCAAACGTTCAAAAACAAGCATTCTTAAATATTGTTTTTGAAACAATATTGTTATATTTATGTTATTTAATCAGAAAATTACTATTTGCTTACTTTAAAATATACCGTATGTTAATGAATGTACTGAAACATTTGTATATATCTTTTATTATTAAAATTAAATAAATCCTTGAAGAGTGTATTTTATTTCCTATTATGCCTAGTGTATGTGTGTAGTTTCTCTGCCACCGAGAAGAACTACAATTTGCTTATTCATAGATCAATTAAAAAACACAAACGCTAAGGGTAAAAATTTAATATTAAAATACGTTATTTTACTGACACATACTACTAATTCTTTAAAATGCCGGTTCCAGAAACTTAAAATTACACAAATATAAATAAATATATATTTACTCTTAACTACTGATTTTTAAAATTTTAAACTTTAATATACGTTTGCGCCCAAATCTATTCACGTTGTGACGCCTGACAATAATTACCAAGGGAAATTTCTCCACACTAAGTAAGTAAATATACGGTTAATGATAGCCTCCCGGAACCTCCATCGAAGATGGGCGGTTCTCTGCTTTGCTTGAATAAATACACTAATTAACTTTACGTTAATTACCTGAAAGGGCGCCACCGACTTGTAAAAATAATACACTACCATTAACTCAGATGTCGATTGGTTAGTCGGACCCCAAATTTATTACTTACTTAATTTGTTACTCAAAGAATACAATGATAGGAAACAATAAATAATAAGTCTGATTGCAGCAACGATATTTAATGTCAGCATAAACACAAATTAATGGTTCATAAACCCAAATTAACAACATTAAAATACTTGTGTGTTTGATTCCTGTATCGGTACACAATTACCAGCACGCATTCACTTAATATAGCAACTAACAATTAATATATTTGTGCTAAAGTAAAAATACTGCGTTTTTCTTTACCCAACAAGCGCCCTCAAGCCGCGTCAAACACCCTAGACGTGAAAGGCCTTCCAATGATCTACAGCGCACCTCAGAAGTCAAAATCGCCGTTAAACCCGAATAAAACGCACTATTACCGCTCAGGTTGACTTACTCTGTATATCAAGTGAAATTCCCGTGATTATGTACGCTAATACTTATACACGCTAAGATAACACTGTATTGAGCCGTAAAACTAATTCAAAAAAACACCCTATGCAATTACAACCCAGTTTATCTACCCCGTAATATAAAGAAATTCTTACACATAAACAAGGAGTAATTACATAGACTCCAAAATCATCAAAATTAAAATTAATGAGCACTTCCCTGTTTGATCTGGAATGTATCTGTATGTATCTGTATTTGGAATGGCGAATGTTCTTAAAACGGCCTCGTCTTCGGCACCTGTTTCCACTCGCAGGCGAACTGGTTCGAACGCAGATAAATACTTCTCGCAGATCCAACGATTGAAAGTACAGAAATCTTCGGCAGAATTTCGCCGTCCCCAAATTGTCTAAATTCGAATATTAGGAAAATGTTAGGCCAGCCATAACTTTACAAAAAGGATAAAATTTACCAATCGATAACTCCGATCGACCCGACAAAATTACAATAGAATCGAAACGTTGATCAAAGCGGCATTAATGCCAATAACGCACATCTAACAATCAACCAAAGATAACGTTATAACTTTAGATTTCCTCATAAAATCGAGATGAACTCAAAGTGAAACACACGTTAGCGAGAAAAATCTAATGCAACGATTCTGCCAGACGCAAAGATGTCCGACCGGAAATCCTGTTTTCCCAAAAATCAAACACACGCAGCTCCAATATGCTGAGAAAGAGAGAGGGAAGCGCAAATTTGTGCACTCTTGAGCCCAATGTGAAATGGGTTGCGAACAACCTAGGCTACAATACCGTTACAACGTCCAAGCGAGTTTGCGTACAAAACGACCGCGCCAAACCGTCCAACAGTTGGGATTGGCTGAAGAATGTAGGGATAAAGATTCAACAACTGGAAAATGGCTGCATCATTTGTTTGGGCTCATATTATTGAAACCGGAGGAAGTTGGCGACGCATTTTCCTTTGATTTTTCCGCGGAACAACCATCGGATGAAATGGTTGTGAAATTCGCAGATTACTTGGTGGAAACCTATATCGGTGACGAATCCACTTTTCCTCCTATAATGTGGGCTGACAATACAGCTACTCTTTGTCGGACAACAAATACATGCGAATCATTTCATTTGAAATTTAACTCATACAGCGGTTCCCCACACCCAAATATACATGTTTTTGTGGAAGCAATAAAAACCATACAGTCCGACACATATATAAAAATGAACACGGCTACAAGAAATACACCAGAAATTAAATTACCAGATTGGACTTTGTGAAGTGCGTGTCTTACAAATTTTCTTCAATTTCCGTGTAAATAAACTGAATTATTATGTATTTTTTTCTTTCTTTAAATAAAATAATTAAATTTTATTTTTTGGTATTGTTTTTTCTGTATATATTTTCATAATAACATAATGTTTATAAAATTGACTCTTAATTTTAATTTAATTAAATAATATTTCAGTATTTCAAATTCGTGTATTTATGCTTTCAATAAAATTTTATCTTTTTAAATTCTTGTGTTTATATTTTTACACGAAAAAAGATATTAGTAACTGCCCGGAGAAGGAGAAAGAGAACTTAATTTCCCGTACCGGAGTTCGGTTCCGCGGTTATCATTAAATTTCATCCCAGAGTTGCGTACGGGAGTTCGGACGCCTACTTAGCGATACCCGGAGTTCGGGTGCGTCCTAACAGAAAGCTATATTATAGGAATTTATTTCTAGATTTCTAGCCCTAATTCGATTAAAACCGGCTTAAAAATGGATATTTATTAATACTTAAGAATCTGTCATTCCCTAGACCAAGCTATGTTTAACACCTATTTAAAAAATAAACTCATTCAAGTGATAATTACCCAAGTTCTTCTCAAAAAGCCTATTTTTTGATCCAATTAATATACATGAAAAAATGGTTTTACGTTGTAGTTCAAAGCCATAGCAATACTTTCTACGCGGTGGTATACTAATTAGCGCATCCCAGTAAAAAAGAAAACAATATTTTCGTACTGCAAAGTTTAGGGTATACCTACCCTTAATGCTAAAAACCTTCTCTAGTTTTACCGTTCGGATTCGACTGGCTGTTAATCATGATACACCCTGACGCAGTGGCGGCTCGCGGGTAAAAAATAGCTGAAGTGCTATTATAATAACCCTAATAATAACAAATAGAAAAAATATAATTCAATGTCAACTTACTTAGTTTCTGTGGACCAAGTTTATCCTTTTGTATGTCTTCGTAAAATGGTTGATTTTTTATTAATTCTAATAAGAGTTCTTTTTGAATTGAAATATGTGCTAAAGAAGAAGGCCTATCTGGAGTTTTATTCGTTTAAGGCAAGAAAAACTTCTTTCCACTGATGCACTTGTCGACGGAATAGTTAATATGAGGCAAAACAATTTGGCTTCGGTAAAAATTTATTTGTTCTCATTGAGATTTTCTAGTAATTCTTGGTTCTGTAGATTGCGGTAACTTTCATCGACATAACGAAAATTTAATTCGTTTTTAAGACGCTCACTTTTTGTAAATATTTTGCCATTAAATTGACCTAAACTTTCAAATGCTTTAGAGTTTAGACGTTCAACACGAATCAAATTGTTCGAATTTCCGATTTCGTAGTATCAGCCAAAGACATGAATTGTAACTTAACGCAGTCTTGAAACCATTCCCATTACAATGTGATCCAGTACTTCATAAAACAAATTCTATATTTTCTTCTAATGTCATTATTTGTAAGGCTAGCGTATTCCCGCTTAGGGCGGTTAGAAATATCGGTTTGTGATATTTCTATTTCCTTGGCCTTTTCGAAGAGTGTATCAAAGAAATCGTCATTCCTTTTCCTCTTTAATAGTTTTATTTATTTTTGTATAATATCCAATGACTTATTTTGGAGAACAGCAAATAATATGTCAGTGAGAGAGAAAATATCATTAAATGCTACAGCTAAAAATGTGAATTCAAAATTGTTGAAATCGTTTAAAAAGCGACGGTCAAACCCGTATATGCAGTTGAGCGACTGATTGCGGCTGAACTCTTCACTTGCGCGATTCACCGTGATCCAATATTGTAGATATTGACGTAGGCGTTACCATGGCAACGGAGGTATAAGTGCAGAGTTAAAATAGGTTTGAGGCCGACTCTCGACTACAATTGCTCGAGTGTTGTAGGTGAGGTTTTTCATGGTCGACGCTCGACGGACCGTATTTAAAATTAAAATTTTGTTTTGTTTTCACTAAGCTTATTGTATCTACGACTATGTATGCCATAAATAAATAATCCTAATATGTGTAATTCCGATAAATAATTTTAGATATTCGCAATTGAATGAAAATTGTAGGTGAAGAGGCACTTCACCTACTTCACTTTGTGAGCTGCTACTGCCCTGACGTACTCTTTTGCTGATTTTTACTTCATCTATTAACTCACCGTCTACTCGTACTCTTGCCTTTTAGTTTTTAGTAGTAGTATTTTCCGTATAAATCGATCAACCATCGTGGTTTGTTTTCTTAAAATACTCGCTGTCTACAACTGAATTACTTTTACTGAAATATGTTTCTTTCTTACAATAACTAGGCAAATCAACATGCTTTGAATTACTTACCCTGTATATATTATCACGCATACGGAAACAGTTTGCACTTTTGCACCAGTTAGTTATTCCATCAACTTGGGTGGTCGCAGACATTTTTCATATAAAATTTAAGGAACCAAAAATGATTGATTATCCGTTACATTCGGAAATATCTCAAACATATTATTTGATTAAAACGTTTTTAATTATTAATGATAGTACCAGGAATTACTGTCTAATGCCGCAGTTTTTCCTTAGTGATACATCAATATATCACTTACCGTAAAAGAAAAGTTTTGTGTAATTATGCTGTTTTACTATTTCTTTATTTACTTATTTATTGAATGAATTTATACTTGCTGGGTATTTTAAAAGCATCGATTTCAGAACATACTCCTTGAATGACATTACTGACTACATCAAATTCCCTAAAAGTGATATTTGTAGCTAACACTAAAAGTTTATCTATCGTGTCGAATGTATTTGGAATACCAGTACCGACCCTAACAGGCTACATGCATTAAAACGAACGAACTTACTTAAAGTTTATGAACCCTAGTACTTGTTAGCACTAACACTTTCGTAGTATATTGTTATATGATAAAATTTATATTTTTATCTTCATTTGCTATAACTTTTTAGATAGCAGATACAACAGAAACCATCATTTTGTTAACAATAATTTGGTGCTTTGTGTTATCTACAGCATTTGCTAAAGAAAGAACTAAGATAGAATTAGTAAGTATCGTTTCGGTCATTAATCCCAAATTGCTCCCAGCAGTCAGAACCCTGACCTGCTTCTGATCAGGTGACAACATTTTCAGAATCCATCGTGCCCAGTTTCAGACCCGATTCCTCTTGCAAAATTGTTTTAACACTTCCAACGGAAAAGCCACATGTCTCAGTAATATATTTTGCCGTAATTCTCCGATCACTCAGTATCATATCATGGACCAAATCAATATTTACTTGAGTGACAACAGTTTTTGTGGTCCAGTGCCTGGTGCATGTTGATACGACTTCGTTCCTAATTTGAAATTCCGACATCTGTTATTCATTTGTCGGTTAATGTCTTCTATTTTAGGGCCAATAATTGATGAACCATCTTCGTATGTTATGATGGATGTAGGATTTTGTAGGAACATTAAATTGTAGAACACTTCTAATACGCCAATGCGCAAAAGAGAATGTTAATGAGGTGATACGAGACTTGGTAATTAAACGTACCTTCCTATTTTTTATAATCAAAGAATGTATTTAGGTATAGTTAAGAATTTAAAAAGTATTAAATTTGCGTAATTTTTGTTAAAGTTTCTAAAATATAGTTATAAAAAGAAAACCTCCGCTTTTAGAACACGGCTTTTGTACTACCAACTATGGACAAAATCTAGAGTATGTACGTCTTATAAATTTAAGAGTAGACTTTAAATAATAATTTATTTAAACTTCTGTTACCTGATTATTTCCTTCTTATTGATTTCCGGAAGTCCAAAGTAGTTCATCTGAAGTAGCTATAAAGTAATTTTTAAAACAATCAAAAACACTTTCAAATCAAAGGTAGGATTGATGATTTATTAAAATCAGATTTTTACAAATTAAACTGTTCGCACTGCAATCCTGCATATACAGGCCAGACAATTTAAAATGTTGATTTCAAGTACAAAGAACACATACGCTCATATAAATACAAATACACAGTCCACCTACACTAAGCACTTGTTAGAACAAAACCATACATTGACATCAAATAATATAATAACATTTTTACACTTCTGTGATGATAAATGTAAATTGGATACACTCGAGGCCTTTCAAATTCACAAACACACTTTAACAAATACACTTTTAATGAAGGTCCAAAGTGCCGTCAGCTACAAATGTTTATAAAGTTATATAGTTACAATTTACAAGCAGCTGCTTTTGGAACTACACCCCTCATATATCGAAACACGTATGCAGTATAAATAAATCCTGTTAAAATTGTAACTAACTATTATTTTTAACTATTGTAATTATTGTTATGTTAAGCAGGTTTTAAGATAAAATTATTAGTGTTAGAAATAAAATTTTGAATGTCACAAAGCCTTCTACTATTTTTGATGTATATGCGTTTGTAAACTTCAGAATATTACGATTTTCATCATAAACATGAAATAAAATATTTTGAGGTACTTCATAATTAAATTTTTTCTGAATAGTTTTCCTAATGTCCAAATATAAATAAATCCACACCACCAACAGAGGTTCGATGATTACTTATCTGGACAACATGAAATTGCTAGCTAATATGGAGAAGATTGTTAAGCAAAGGAGGTATGGTTAGGAGTTTCCCAAGGGTAAATTTTGTGTCTATTGTTATAGTTGAACCAAACTTTTAGTAGCAAATGATAAGCTGTTGACTTAAAGATAAGCTGCAAGTGTTAGGGTCGTTGCAGGTAGGCGATCAAGAACGTATTCAGGAAAATTTGTGAATAGATAAATAAATGTTATAGAACTGGAAATGCTTAAAATAATAATTTATTTTTAAATTACATAGTATACACATTTGACACGTTTTTCTAATATTATTAAACGC
>JABXWE010056906.1:0-13177 GCA_014611495.1 Limonius californicus | reverse complement strand
TCCTCTAAATAGGTACAAATCAGAGCGTTCCCCGGAACATAGTTTTGAGCGTGTTAGCCGCGCCTTTGGTGCGGAAGGAAAATTTGATACCATCGTTAAAATAATGAAATTAAAATAATGCACTGAATTACATGCGAATTTCTTTCTGTGCTTATCTTGGTGGTTGGGTGGGCACGTGCCCTTGTGCCCTTTAGTACAAGCCGCCACTGTTATTTTTCACTATTTCTTCTTTTATTTTGTTTTGAATCGACATTTTTTTAACAATGAAAATTACCTGAATTGTTAAACAAAATACTAATAATTAATGAAGGGAGCCTGCAATGTATACTGAATTTTTCATATACAATGTGCGCCACTGATTAAGAGAGCAGTGTCACTCATTCAGAAGCCATGATTTCCTGGAGCAGTGCTTTTCAACCGGGGTGCCGCGGCACCTTAGGGTGCCACGATTAGGGTGTCGCAAAGTTTAGGCATTTTCTTGGAAATTTACTTAAGTGTATGTGGATACACATAAAACCAGAGTATCCTCAATTAGCTAAAAGAGCTCTCACATTATTATTGCAATTCTCCACTTCATATTTGTGTGATTTTGGATTTTCGGCTCGTACGTCCATCAAAAATAATTAAAGAGAACGTTTGCAAACGATCAAAGAAGAAATGAGTGTGTCTCCAATATTCCGCCCGGAATTAAAAAAAGTCAAGCTCAGATCTCGCATTAATTAAAATTGTTATTATTTACGTATTTACGCATCTTTGTGTAATTTGATAATAAAACTAAATTTATAAAACAATGGCGAGACTATTATTTTACATGTAGGTATTTCGACAAAATTCAATGGACTTAAATTTTGATTTTGAACACGTAGAAACTCTTTTTCATTTCAGATATAGCAGCTAAAGAAATCGCAACACTACCTGAAATCAGCATACCTATTCCACCTTCGGATTTTAAAAGCTACGTTAAATATAAAATCAAAGTAAAATGGAAGGACGAATGGACGACCACTGCAAGTAAATTAAGTACGATAAAAGAAGACATATCCGAATGGCCGTGTCACAAAGATAGAAGAACCCAAATAGTCATAACTAGGTTAAGAATTGGCCATACACTGATAACACATAAACACCTATTAGAGAAAACAATCCCCAATATTTGCATCACATGTAACATACCTATCACGGTCCAACATATTATAACAGAGTGTAACCAATACGCATTTCAAAGGCAAAAACATCATATTCCAAATTCACTAAAGGAAGCTATCTCAAATAGTCTCACTCATACGAAAAATGTAATTAACTTCCTTAAAGAAATCAACATGTATCAATTAATATAATGTTATAAAGATTACCAAAACAATTAGTATGTAAGATATATTGTAAAGTATTGTAGTTAATGTACCGGAGTACTAGTGACCATAGATGTTGAAGTGCTCCAAAAATAAAATATAACTTAAAAAACCTTAAACTCTTTTTTTTTTGCATTAAAATGCTACTTCAAAGTGTCAATTTTTCTTTTCCCGGACCCCACCCCAGTGTTTCGCGTAATATTCGCTTTCGCAAAAAATTCATCTGGCCCATTAGCCCTCCACCCTTATTCAGATTTTAGATCTGCCGTTGGTAAAGGGTGTCACGATTTTTTATTTTTCAATCAGGGGCGAGACTCAATGAAAAAGGTTGAAAAACACTGTCCTAGAGATTGGATAGGAAGATAGTATTTTCATATCCAGATTGACAAGAATTATTTACTATTGGTTCAAGGTACTGAATCAACCTCATGGTCATATTGTTTGTATATTGCAAAATATCCCATCCATACAGTGTATTTTAATGGGCATCTTTTGTAATGTTTTGACATATGTCATATTTTACTTACCTAAAATATAAATATTGTAAATCCCTCGTACCTGGGAATTTTTCCTTAACCATCTGTGACCACAATCACATGCAGATGCAAAAATTCTCTGCATATAACACACAAATTAAACGTCCTTTATTGGTACCATTTATTACAACTACATTCACATTGTTTATTACATTGAATTACAATTAAAGTATGAATAAATAATTTTATTATCAACATTTCTCAATTGCTACAAGTACAATACTAAAAAAGATATCAAATGTTTCAGTGACAATTACCTTTATGGTTCAGTAAAACAATACATACTTATTTATGTAGACCTGTAGTATTCAGTCCAGGAGTTTCCTTCTTTGCCATTCCACACAGTAGCTTCTTAATTTCAGCAATTGCTAATCCAGGATTTAACCCCTGTAAAATAATTAGATTAATGAAACTTCAAGAATTTCAAAAAAATTACTGAACCTTTGGGCAAGTTTTCGTGCAGTTCATAATGGTATGACATCTGTACGCAGAGTAGGAATCCTTCATGCGCTCTAACCGCTCGGCTGTTGCATCATCTCTTGAGTCAATAATCCACCGATATGCCTTTGAACAAACATCACAAAAGGAGTTAGAAGCACCCAGCATAAAATCCTAGTATTTGAACTTTCTCAAACAAAAATTATGACTTTTTAATGGCATTGACAAGTAATATTTTTGACCATAGAATTTCTGTCCAAATTGGCAATTATACATTTAAACTATTTGAAAACTACAAGTTAATGGAAGCAAACTGTGATTGCCCAAGCTGTCCTCCCACTTTTTTATGAAATCTTATCTCAAACTGTTTGAGTTGCTCTACAAGAGTAGTTAAATTTATTAGTAATGTCAGGACAGAATGCATTATTCTAGCACCCGGGTGTAGGTACAGATGCTTTAATAAATGTACCCTAAATACCTTTAAAAAGTTTGAGAAAAAAAGGTGCAGTCATAAAATTGATTTATTCTACAGTGTGTATTATTAGAATTTGTGTCAGAAAAATAGTTATTTATAAAATTTATTATATTTTGAGTAAAAAAAAATGTTTCTGACAGGCTGTTAAAATACAAGGAGATAAATTAACAGATCCATAAAATAATAGACCGATCACAGTACTAAATTCAATTTTTAAATTATTCAGAAACATAATGAGAAAAAAATAGAAAATAAAACAAAACTATGCGATTCATGAACTAGACAAGAAAATGAAGCACACTTTATGAAACCTCTATAACAAAACAGATAGTAGAAAAAGCAATTCAGTATAATTACACAGCTTATATGTGTTTCATCAATTTACCAATGGCTTTTGACTACAATTAGATGCTGACGTTCTCACAATACCACAACAGATAACAATGTCATAAGACAACTAAACACAAACAATACCACACAAGTAAGATACAGTGGCATCCATACAACAGAACTACAAATAGTAATAGTAATAAGACAAGGTATTTCTCAGAGTTCAATACTTTTTAACCTCCTAATGAATAAAATCATTGAAGGCATCCCGCCTGACATCAAATGAGTAATAAAAACATTGAGCTAGAACGTCAACAAACGCACGTGTTTGACTCACCCGAGCGCGCGTGGTGATTGGTCTACGCTAGATAACGCTAATGCCTCATTATTTAAGGAGTAATTGACGCTCAAAACCTTTACTTTGCACTCGTAATTAACGGGACAAGGTTGTGTGCTTTTTGAGCGGTGCTTATCGGTTTTCGGAGCGTTTGCATAGTGCCTGGTGCTTATTTTCCTAAAATGGAGCAAGTTGTTCCAGAAACGTGTAATCGTAGGGGTCGTCCTACTACAATAGAATTCCGACGGCGCGAACGTTAATTTAGAAACGCAAGGAATATTACTTAAATACACATCCGGTAAATCAACGCACCTGTCAAGCGTTTGTTTACGTTCTAGTTCAATGCTCAACAAATAGAGTTTAGAAAACAGAACTTTTATCACTCTGTAACAATTTATTGCCTTTTTATGACACTGTACCTACTTTATGACTACAGATTAATTTGTTACTTCGAAAAGGTATCCATTTTGAAGAATGTGATACAGCATGGTGAACTTTTCGATGTTCACCTTTGACATAACGGAAACGGTAAGAGATACAAGGTCGGTTAGATTAGAGGAAAGTTGTGCTTTTTATGGCGATTGAGTTCTTAGTAACTGTACGTGTTTCATCACTGGGAGTTCAAGACATCGACAGAAATTTTCTAGGCCTTCTAGATTTCAAGCTTCAACTTATTTATTTCTTATGGCCGCCATATTGGATTATCCCACCATTAGATAGACAAAAAAATAGCTTTTCAAATTAGTAGCCAACATAACCTTTTTCGTCCAATAAACTTTTGAAACTTGAAAGTTTGTGTAAATAATTCATAAAATCGCTTTGACTTTGAAAAACAATTGAAACAATAATTAAAGTGAGAGATTTCATTGCTAATTGTCATTTAAACTCTTTAAATAATGCAAAAATTTTATTGGTCTAATGATAACGATAACGAGATAACAAATTCAAATATAGCAATGATTTATTTAAATTTTCTAGTGAGCACTGTTTATAAAACAATTGAAACCGACAGGTAACAAATGATTTGTTTTAATAACCAAATAAAAAGAATGCGTTTAAGCGGTGAACGTAGAGTTTTTTTTTTATTGTTTTTTGTAATTGTCGAGGTGTTCACCCATGAAGAAAAGTAGGATATGTACGATGTCTACATTCACAGCAATAGAAATTATATTTATGGCAGGTTTAGAAGACCGCGAGGCCCGCATAGAAAAGGAATTATTGCTAATGAAGTGAATGTGCTGGCTTAATTAGCAATCGATTCAGAAAACTGCAACCGAAGAACTTCTCAGAAGTGTGGTATTGACGATTCATATGTGAGGAAAATCATCAAAAAACATAAGTACCATGATTATATATCCACACCTGTACAAACTCTTCATCTTCAGCAAGTTCCAAATTTTTCCAGAAAAATACTATGGATTAATGAGTCTTTTTTTTACAAAATCGGGAATTTTTAACAGGAAAAATTTTCATCACTATGCAATAGAAAATTCGCGTTTAACAAAAGAAAGTAGGCCACAAATTCGATATTCTTTGAAGGTACGTCTTTTAGATAATGTGGTTCTGGGTTCATTCTTTATTGATGGATATTTAGATGGGTCTGGATATTTGCAATATTTTTAAACAAATTTTATATATACTAGAGGAATTGCCATTAGTAATCCTTCAAAAGCATAAGTGGTACCAGCAAAACGGAGCTGGTCCTCACAATGCCCGCATTGTTTGAGACTATTTATGGATTGGCATGTCTAGCCTTGTTCTTTGGCGTCCACGATCGCCATGCTTAACGCCTGTGGATTACTTTCAGTGGGGCAATGTCAAAGACGCTGTGTATGCATCCCCAATAGGAAATATCTGCAATCTTCCCTTAAAATTGAAAATGCCTTCGACTCCATTTCGAGGCATACTATCCAAAAAGCAGCGGACAAAATAAATTTGAGGACTAACCTCTGCATCATAAATAACGGCGCGCACTTTGAACAATTTAAATAATCATATTGTTTTTGAATTTGTCACCTCGTTATGGTTAGGCCAATAAAGTTTTTCAGTATTTAAGGAGTTTAAATAAAAATTTGTTACTGTAATTATTGTGTCAATTGTTTTAAAAGCATCTATGTGATTTTATAAATTATTTACACAAAGTTTATTGGAAGAAAAAGGTTATGTTTGTTACCACTTTGAAAAGCTAGTTTGTTGTCCATCTAATGGTGTGCAAACCCAATATGGCGGCCATAAGAAATAAAAAAGTTGACTATCGCAGTTTGAGATCTAGAAGACCTAGAAAATTTCTGTCAATGTAATTCAATTTGATGACCAAAAACTTAATGTTACCAAGTTTGATTGAAGTAACATCAACGGTAGGGAAGATAATAATTTATTTCTAAAACCACAATCTTCAATTTACCATAATATCCAGGATTTCTTTTTAGATTCTTAATTGCCATAAAAAAGCGCAATTTTTGTCTAATCCAACCGACCTCTTATCTCTCACAGTTTCCAAGATGCCAATGGTGATCATCGAAAAAATTCACCTCCCTGCATTGTGGATTAATCAATCCATTCATCCAGTATTTTTCCATTGTGTAGTGCTACATTATTGCATTTTAATAATCATTAGCAATAGATTCAGTTTTGAGATAACAACAAACCACCATTCTATTGACAAGTTTCACTACCTGCATCAACACCGCAGGTCCAAGGTACTTGGTTCCGTTCCACCAATAGCTTGGACAAGAAGTAGAACAACATGCACACAAGATACACTCGTACAGACCATCCAGCTTATCTCTATCCTTGGTGCTTTGGAGATACTGCTGCTCTCCAACTACTTTGCGATCTCTGAGAACAATTAAAAAATGTAACGCTACACATGAGTAGGTACCATATTCAACACATACTTTCGCTGTAACCAAGGTTGAATTGATTTATATTGCCTGTAAAAATGGTTCATGTCAGGAACAAGATCCTTCACTACATACATGTGCGGAAGGGGGTATATCTTGCAAGGTTTGCTTTCATTGGTGTCTATTTTACTGTAAAGAAATTTAATATTATACTGTGTACGCAAATTGTAGTACAAATTGCCTACCTAATACATGCTAGAGTATTGACACCCCCAATATTCATAGCGCAAGAGCCGCAAATGCCCTCGCGGCAAGATCTTCTAAATGTCAGCGTAGGGTCCACTTCATTCTTTATCTTAATGAGCGCGTCAAGCACCATGGGACCACAGGCATTTAAGTCAACATCGTATTCTTTTACATATGGTTTCTTGTCAGGTTCATCAGGGTTCCATCGGTATATTGAAAACTTCTTGCTTCGGGCTTGGGTCTTGGCCAGGACTGCCGCGGACGCATGAAAGCCCCGCACCTATGATTGGGGTTCAATTATTATATGGTTATGTAATGTACACAATTTCAGCTCACCTGCCCAAATGTGCCTCTACATAACTTCAAAAGTTGCAGTTCACTAGCCATTTCTAGGGAGGTTATGCGCTAATTTTCATGTGGAAATACACTGAGATGTGGTTTCAAAATTTAAAAATTTGTTTTGACACATCTACAGATGAAAGTTGCCTGGACAACTTTTTGACCAAAAACCCGACTCAACGTCACGAATGTCGACAATATACGATAAATTCACGGCCGTGCTACGTACGACACACGTAGATGAGGCGGCCTTTCACACAATGTCGATCATGTGACATATTGTGATTCTCGCTTACATCTCGTAGAGGCGCCTTTGTCGATTTTCCCATGATTTTAAATCACATCATATATCAAAACTACGTGATTTATCAGTTGTAATATCAGTTATATATCGGAATTATCCCGAAAATTGCTGAGCCCGCACAATGCTTTCAACTGCAACTGTCGGCGTTTTAAGTTATTGAGTGTATCCACCAAAAATATTTAATTTAAACATTCGTTAAAAGTTAAGTTTTGCGGTAAGCATATTGTGTACACATTGTTTATTGTTTCACATTTCCAGCTTCCCCCAAAGTGTCTTTAATATTGAGTTTGCTTAAAAGTAATATACTAAGTAAATGTGGTCGCATATATTTTTTAACAAGGGGTGTGGGCGCTAATATATCCTAAAATTATTTTTATATGCCTCTTAATAATAATAATAAAATATTTAAAATCTCTACCGTTTTACAACAGAAATACCTATAGTGTACATATTAACCTCTTCATTGATTTGTAAAATTTTAGATGGAAGAAGTTGGCCGTCTTCAATAAACTCAGTTGTAGGTCTTACATCAGTTTCCATCTTCGAAGAAATATTGTGCTTTTTACGTGATCACTGGTTTAAAGCTGGAATAAAAATATTTATAGTTACATTTAGGTAGATTTAAGTCGCCTTAAGAAACTGCCAAACTGCGGGAGTCTATTATCGTTTTAAAAGAAGATAATCCCATATTACGTATTGCTGTCCATGTGATCACCACTATTTGTACTAACTTTCTATTAGGCCCTGTATGACACGGCACAGAATTTTGTACAAAATTTTGTTCAGAATTTTGTTCAAACTGTTTTCACAAAATTCTTTGTCGTATCATACAGCAAAATGTTGTACAAAATTCATGTTCTAAAACCTATAAAATTTTGTACAAACGGGCAATTTGTAGTGTTTACTAACAATTATAGAGGGCAGAGAAGAATATGTTTACAACGCCTGTTTACACTCCATACACTTTCTCTTATCACGCTCGCGGTCTTTATTGCTGCAGCTTGTTTGCTTTGTCGTGCGTTCATGAAAAATAAATTAATAAAAGCCTAGGAACTTATGCATTAACCAAATATTATAAAATCTTGATAGAATTCTACTTTATCGACAGTCACATAATCATTTTGATGAATATATGCGTAATTTGCACCCATTTGCGCATGCTCACAGACAGAATTTTGTACAAAATTCTGTTCCGTGTCATACAGGCCTTATAGGTACATACCAGGGGCGTCGTTGGCCTATTTTTGCGTGCTGCCCCCCCCCCCCAATTCTGTAATAAATAATTAAAATAAAATCTAATTTTAAAAGATAAAATTTGAAAGCAGTAGTGTACAGGAACAAGTTTCCAGTAAATTTCTAGAATATCTAAAACCGATAACCTTCTGCTCATAATACTACTACTGAGTATAGATGCATTCGAAGCAGTGAGGCGGAATTGCCCATAATCCCCAGACCCCAACTCATTATCCGGGATAGGCTTCATTTGGTAGATCTATCCTTACGTCGAATACTTTCTTGGAAAAGTTTCATCGTATTTTGCTTTCAAAATCTTAATCTTTTATTTACGGTGCTTCAAACAGTTCATTATTTTTTTACATTTTCTGTTGTGCATCACCGGAATATTTTGAATATTCAAACAACCTTAGGTATAAAAAATAAAAACATAGATTCTCTTAGCACAACCAGATGGTATAGTCATATATATATGCCATTCGTGCTGTAAAATTAGCTTACCCTGCAATAATAAAATATTTAAAAGAATGTGAACATGAGCGTGACCCTATAAAAGTAGGAGGGTTGCTTCAATCTTTAAATCAATTTTCAACGGTGTTGTCTTTTTATTTTTGAATTAGTTTTTAAACGTCGAGTGGAATGCATCAATTTTTGCAAAAGGAAGATATAAATATCTTTCAAGCAGTATCCGGAATTGCGGCCTTAATATCTACATTTAAAAATTACAGGGCCAGTTGTGTATTTAAAAACATTTTTAGAGCCGCTACTGAATTTTGCACAAATTTCGATATACTACCAATAGATATAAAACAAGAAAGGAAAAGAAAACGTTCCAATGATTTGTCACATTATCTGCAGTATGACGACAACTACGAGTCAGAAACAATAGGAAACAGAGATTATATTTACTTTGAAAATAATGTATTCTTTCCTGTTATAGACACAATTGTTACCGAATTGGAAAAACGGTTCTGTGATAAAAATTCCGAAATTTTTAAAGCAATAAGTACCCCTGATCCAACTTCAGAGCATTTTTTAAATTTTGAAAACTATCAGGCGTTCTTAACACACTACGATATAAAATTAGACACCAAAAGGCTGAATTTCACGTTGCCAAAAATTACATTGTAAACTCATCGACGAAACTGGATAACATCGTATCATTTTTCGTCCTTCTAGATGAAACTATGTTTCCTAATATAAACCGCATTTTGAAAATCCCATTATCAATACCTGCAACGTCATGTACATGCGAAAGATAATTTTCTGTATTAAAACGGCTGAAAACGTATATAAGAGCAACGATTAGACAGGAAAGATTATCGAGTTTAGCTCTAATAAGTATTGATTTTCTTTCCGAGGGTGTTTCGGTGGATAAAATTATAAATCGTTTTGCTACTGTTAGTAACACACGCCAAGAATTGGTGCTTCCTACAGTTTAAAAATCTTACAATGTGCCTACATGTATCATTTTTTAAAATTCTATTGTGATTTAATTATTATTATATTTAATTATATTTAAAAAAATGTGATAACTGTATCTGCTAATAACTACAATAAACTTTGTGACTATATATTACTTTTTTTTTGGTTTTTGAGTTGCGTCCCCCCAAAGCAATTTTTCTAGCGACGCACCTGGTACATACTTCAAAAAAAGAGAAGCCAGTATTTATTCTTAGGATGAATCTAGCATCTAGCATTCTAGCAATAACCTCAAGATTTTAAAGATCTACAACGGCGTTTGGAAGCCAGCCTACCGATTCTTTCTGATATTACATTTGGTAACTAGGAGGTAAGGCCAACCACTTTAAAATATTAAAATATGGAATTAAAATGAGTCCTACTTCCAATAGTTGTTCAATATTTAGTGTATTATTTAATTCAATCATAATATTAAATTAGGTAATCAAATATTAGACCCATATAATTGTTTACACTTCAGAGATGGCACCGCTGTTTGTATACGAGTTCACATGCTCACGTTTTGTATCTGTAAATTATTTATTATCTGCGGACAAACTAAAACGCCAAACCGCGTGACAGTGCGGAAAACAGTGGCGTGTTATAATATTTTTTATTCTAGAGAATTGGAGCTTTCAACGACTCTTAAGCTTTAAATAGTAATATAAAAGAAAAAGCATCTACTAGTATTCCTTGTTTACGGAACAGTAAAGCTTTTATAAGGAGTAAAATTGGCAACCCATTTCCCGTTATATAGATTGATTGTTTATACGGAGGGGGGTTGTCACTGCCCTTTCAGGTCTAGGAGTTTGTTGATCAGACTGGCTTGCGGTTGTACCTCGTTGGGATTAGTGCCCTCAAAGATTTGATATCTTCTACGAACGAAGGCTTCGCATTGGAATATTATGTGGGAGGCTGTTTCCTCTTCCTTGCCACACAGTCTGCGTATAGGATCTTCGTTAAATAGCCCTATGTTGTAGAGGTGTTGTCTGACCTGACACCCACACAAGTATTATCTTGTTAGAGTTTTCCAGTGTTAGGAGACTACGAAGGCAGTTCCACACAAGTTTCAACTTATTCTGGTTTGAATTCAGTGCTTTCAGAGCTGCCTGACTGTCGGAGATCATAAGGATGGTTTTGTTTGTATAGCGCCTTCTTATATTCTCTTCTATTGCTGCTAGAATTGCATAGGTTTCAGTTTGGAATATTATGGCAGTTTGGCCCAGAAATATGGAGGTAGTATATCTTGGTTTGCTGCCGTATACACCAGCTCCGGTTCCGCTGCTCCTGTGTGAACCGTCTGTATATCATACTAAGCTTTTATGCAAGTCTGGTGGTTCCCCTTGATCCCGGTCTTCACGGGATATCCGTACTTGAAGAGTTTGGGAAAAGAGTATTTTGTTAACATGTACTCCGTTCCCATTTTTAATTTTGGGTCAGATACTACATTTATAATTTTGGAGTTTAGGCGATACGCTCCCATGCGTGCCTTGCCCTTGATTATTATATCTAGAGGAGGAAGTTGCAGGAGAGCTTCTGGCGCTGCTGTCGGAGTGCTTCTGAATGCTCCAGTTATACAGAAACAAGCCAGTCTTTGAACACTAAGAAGCTGGTTTATTGTTTGTCTTTGATTTACCTTGGGCCACCATACTAATGAACCATACGTTATTGTCAGTCTTATCACTGTTGTGCAAAGCCAGTGGACCATATTTAGTTTTAATCCCAATTTGTTTCCAAAGGCTCTTTTGCCATCATCAAGGTTGCTTTTGCCTTATTAGTGATTCTTTGCAAATGTTGGTCAACTTGGTGTCTACAATCAGACTCATGTATTTGACCTCCTTGATTTGCAAAGTTTCTCCGAAGAGTTCCGGAGGGTTTATGCCTCCGTGATTTCTCTTCCTAGTAGTAAGAGTCTGGTTTTTGCAGGATTTACTGTAAGGTTTTGTTTGTTACACCATATCTCGACCTTAGCCAGAACAGTTTTCAGTTTGAAATTATATTGCCGTGCTTACCCTCTATAAGGACGACTATATTATCTGCATAACCAAGGGTAAAGTAGCCTTCGTTATTCAGGTTTCTGAGGACTTCGTTTATAACCAGATCCCAAAGTAAGGGGGACAGTACTTCTCCTTGCGGGCATCCCCTGCGTCGCATGTGGCGTGTACTTGTCGGCTTTGTAGCACATTTCTTATCCACCTACATGAGGTGTCGTCAGTACCATGTCTCTTAGCAGCTTGAATCATTGATTCAAAGGAGGTATTATCAAAGGCTCCCTGTATGCTAAAGAAGGCTCCTAAAGCGATTTCCTCGTTTTGTAGGCAGCGGCCTATCCTGTTAACCAGGGTACGGAGAGCGCTTTCACATGATTTGCCTAGTAAGTAGGCATGTTGGTTTTGATGTAGAGGTTCCTCTATCAGTGCCATTTGCCTTATGTGCCTTTCTACCAGTTTTTCCAACGTTTTCAGAATGAAGGATGATATACTGTGAGGGTCCGTCCCGGCCCGCTTTTATTTTTGTATATTTTTGGGCCTTATAGCAATTGCATTGAAATTATTTTAGTTAATTATTGAATTTGCTTTTCCTTTTATTTGTTAAAGTAAGATTACGCAATCTTAGGTCAGATCTTTGCGGTCTCGAGTTTGAGGGTCCGGATGTTTATAACCAGAATTTGTATTCACATATCTTAACTCGGTTATTATTTTTTGTAGTTTAGCACGTAATTCTAAGAACTTGCACTGTTTAGCATCTCTTGTAATTTATTGTATTGTGAACGTTCTTGTGAGTTAAGCTTGCCGACTTGAAAGATTTTGGAGCAGTTCTATTTAATTTCCCAGAACTATTAAATTATTTGCGTTAAATTTCAAGGTTCAGTTGGGGAAACATATTTTTCAAGAAGTCGTAAATTTGTTTTGGTCACGTAGTTTCTTTCTATAAATAGGGACGAACTGTTGAAAGTAAGACAATTATTTGATAGTCGTTCATCGAAGCACATCATTTTCAAAATCACCCACGCATTTTGAAAATAGTCTCAACGGTTGCTCTGCGAGATTTTCCCTTGCGAATTAATCCATTTCCTTTACTCGCTTTCAGTAGAGCGCTCTGACCGGCGCCCCTGTAGGATTTTCCTTCGACGTTACATCCTTTTCGCGCCTTCAGTAGAGCGCTCTGGCTTGACCGGGGCCCCTGTAGGATTTTCCTTCGACGTTACATCCTTTTCGCGCCTTCAGTAGAGCGCTCTGGCTTGACCGGCGCCCCTGTAGGATTTTCCTCCGACGTTACATCCTTT
>JABXWE010056904.1:0-13833 GCA_014611495.1 Limonius californicus | reverse complement strand
TCTAAAACGATCAACTTTTTTATTATACATTTTGTATACATGTAAATACACTGCATAATATTTTTCTATTACTATTCTATTAACTTTCAGTTTATATATTTGTACAGTTCTACATTTTAAAAATCAATATAGCCATATAAATATTGCAAACAATATGTAAATGTAACTTGATTCAAGTGCAATTATTCTTGGCAGCTAGAATATTTTGTCGCTTCTATTTAGTATTTGTTTGAAATTTTATTATATGTGTATGTGTATAGGTCCCGCAGAATAATAAAATAAAAATACATAAAAGTAAAAGCAATTTGTTTGGTATTGCTCTAATCGCTGCACCATGTTGTTTTTTAATTCATGTAATGCTACTGGCCGTTCCACGTAAACTTCTGATTTTAGATATCCCCATAAGAAAGTCATAAGCCAAGTCCGGTGACTGCGGAGGCCAGTTACTGACTTATAATAACTTATTTGGGACGATCAATCGTAAAATTTCCATTGATTATATATAGTGCGTTTCGCTTCTCACCTTCACATCCCTCTATCTTCCTTATTTATCGATTTCAAATTTTGGTCAATTATACTACCCTTTAAAGTGGCTATTTTAACAATCTTTTAAATTAATTTTACTACAAACCGATAACCTACTACGATGAAAATTAAATGATAAAAATTGAATTATAGTAGGCCCAGTTATATGGAAAAAAGTTATTAAGAAAAGTTCAGAATTACAAAAGTAGCTCTAATCCAAAATTCCACAACTTATCAGTTCCTTTATTTTTCTTAAAATAAATATGACGTACATGATATCCATATAACTATTACTCCTATTTTATTACAGAAAAACTTACAGTAATAACAAAATAATTCTAATAAATAAAATTGTATCCCTTTTCACTAAACCCCCAATAAGTCTTATACACTTTTCGATGCGCTTTCTATTTTAGGCATGTTTGGACAATTTTAATACAGAGGTTTGTTTTGAATAACATTCCTATATACTTTCTGTTTTATTAATCCCCACAAATAAAAGTTCAATGGCGATATATCAGCAAATCAGTGGCCAGTGGACATTGTCGAACAATTTTACGATTCACTTGAAACAACAGTTAATAATATAAGGAAAAAGGAAGTATTAATCATAATGGGAGACTTCAATGCTAAGATAGGCAAGGGTAGAAGTGGCGAAGTTGTGGGAGTCTTTGGCCTTGGAGAAAGAAATGAGAGAGGAGAAAGATTAGACATATTCTGCAATGAAAACAACCTAGTAGTGATGAGTACCTTTTTCAAACTACCAGCACGAAGACTTTACACATGGAAATCACCCTTAGAAACCTCTGATCATATAATACGAAACCAAATCGATTACATCTTTTGTTAACCAAAGATTCAGAAACTGCTTTAAATCTGCTAAGACATAGCCGGGAGCAGATATAAAATCCGATCATGTTCCATTAGTAGGAAACATAAGAGTGAAGCTAAAAAAGGTAAAGAAGAAAAGCAGCAGAAAACAAATCGATACAACTAAATTAAAAAACGATATAACAACAGAAAAAACCAAACAAAGTATCAACAATAAATTAAAGAACAAGAATACACACATAGAAGATATACAAGAAACAACGAAAGAAATCGAACAAATAGTAAATGAAGTTAGTGAGGAAACACTTAAACCTGATCCTAGAAAGAAAAAAGAATGGATGACAAACCAAATTATGGAATTAATGGAAGAAAGGCGCAAAAATAAAAACAACTTAAGAGAATACCGACAAATTGACAAAAAAATCAGAAAAGAAATAAGAACTGAAGAAGAATGGTTGAAAAAGCCATGTCAGGAGATAGAGATACTAGAGAAAAAACATGACCATTTTAACCTATATAAGAAAGTAAAAGAAGTAACGGGCATGTACAGAAAGCGAACTTCCAGTCGACTGAACGAATAAAAACTTGGAAGAAATACATTGAAGAACTATTTAGGGAAAATCGAACTGAAAACACAAATGAAGAATGTACAACAGGCCCGGAAATTACGATCGACGAAGTAGAAAAAGTTATCAAAGAAGTCAAAGATGGAAAAGCTCCGGGACCAGACGGGGTTCATGGAGAAATACTTAAACTCTTAGACTCAAAGGGAGTTAAGATAATTACGTCCTTATTCAATGAAATATAACACAGCACAAATACCGGAAGAATGGTTATCATCATTCATTACTATACCCAAGAAAATCAACGCCAACAGATGGGACGATTACAGAACCATAAGCCTGATGAGCCACTTACTGAAGATGTTCTTGAAAATAATCCAGAGAAGAATCTACGGACGATGTGAAGAACAAATGTGGAACACACAATTCGGCTTCAGAAATGCAGTAGGTATCAGAGAAGCTCTATTCTGCATACAAGTATTGATACAAAGATGCCGAGACGTCAATCAGGAAGTATTCCTATGCTTTAGACTATCAGAAGGCCTTCGACACAGTGAAACATGACAAAATGATCGAAATTCTAAAGCGAATCGGACTAGATGACAAGGACATCAGGATTATAAGACTCTATATTGAAACCAGTCCGCCGACAAAATGGTAGAGGAAGAAAAATCAGAATCAATCTAAATTCAAAGATGAGTGCGTCAGGGTTGCGTCCTATCACCAACCCTTTCTAACTTATACTCGGAAGAGATCTTTAATGAAGTATTAGAAGGAGGTAATGAAGGAATATTGGTTAATGGGGAACGCATAAATAACATCCGTTATGCAGATGATACTGTAATACTTACAGACAGCCCGAAAGATGTACAGCAAATAATGAATAGAGTGGCAACCGTTAGCGACAGATACGGTCTTAAACTACACAAAAAAAAGACAAAATGCATGGTGATCAGTAAGAACAACCCAGCTTCTATAAACTTAATAGTAGAAAATAACAGAACAGAGCAAGTACAAAAATATACATACCTAGGTAGTACAATTAACGAACAATGGGATCACTCAGTAGAAATCAAATGTCGTATCGCGAAAGCTAGAGCAGCATTCAACAAATTAGGCCCAATATTAAAGGAACGTCATCTTAATATAGAAATAAAGATGCGATTGGTAAGATGTTATGTGTTCTCTGTACTTCATTACGGAGTAGAGTCGTGGACGTTAACGGAGGCATCTAGCAAAAAGATACAATCCTTTGAGATGTGGGTATATCGGCGAATACTGAGGATTTCATGGGTAGAACATGTTACCAACAAGAGTGTTTTAGAAAGAATGAAGAAAAATCTTGAATTAATGGAAACAATCAAGTTACGGAAATCTCTACCTGTTGAATTTGTTCCGCGTTGTTTTCCTCATATGTTGTAGCGAATACTTGTTCGAGATGATTGGCGAATAGTTCACATTTTTCTTTGTCTTCCGGATACGTTCGATCATTTACTCGGAGTGGGAATTATTAACGGTTGTTTTAGAATTTTTTTGGTGACTCTCCACATGCTGGAATCTCCATGATTTAAGTTTCCTGTATAACGATTATAGGATTTGTATGTATGCTCATCTAATTTTTCCCTGACTAGTCTTATACGTTGGTTGAGCCTTACGTTGATTGCCGGATCCCTTGTTCTCTGCCATGCCTTCTCACGGCATTTTTTTTAAATAATGTTAAATATATTCGGTTGAGAGTTTAGATGGTTTGTCTTGTTTTTTTTTGTAATTGATGAGACCGCTAATTTACAATCTACTCTAGTAGATACAAAAGAGTATTAAGTAAATTTGTTAATTGTAGTGGCACGTAGGGGTCCTCATCCATGGATGATTCCCTTGGGATTTATTGGGATGACTGGAATTACATTCTTCGTCAATTAAGATCAATGGGCCATTGTTTATTCAGCCTTCGTGTTGGTAGTGGGCCCATGAGTTGTAGCACGAGATTGTTTTCGTGGCCAGGTAGTCTTGCAAAGTAGGATGACGCAGATTTCTCTATTTCATCCGTCACGAACGGTATGTTCAAATCATCGTGAAGGGTCCGATTGCTGACAAACCAAGGTGAATTTACAAGGGCTCGGAGAATCTTGGATTGTGTTCGTTGTATGATGTTTACATTGGTTTTTTTGGCGCATCCCCAGAGCTGAATTACATACTTCCATATGGGCATGAGGATTGTTTTATAGAGCAGTACTTTATTTTTGGTTGAAAGCTTAGATTTAGGTCCTAGTAGCCAGTACATTTGCTTGTATTTTAGTTCAATTTGTTTCCTCTTTGCTCTTAGTTGAGGGTGCCAGGTTAGCTGTCTGTCAAGGTGGAGCCCAACGTACTTAGTTTCTGTTTTAACCGGTAGTGGAGTGCCCTTAAATGTTACTGGAGGACATATGGTTTTCCTTGTCGTAAATGTCACTTGTACAGATTTACTTTCGTTTATCTTGATACGCCATAAGTCAGCACAATCGCTTAGACTGTTCAAGTGTGTTTGTAAACGTTGTGAAGCTTCAGCTGCGTCGTTGCGTGTAGAGAGTATCGCGATATCGTCAGCGAATGTAGCTATTGAGGTATTTTCAGTTTCTGGGGTATCAGAGGTGTAAAGGAGATAGAAGAGAGGACCTACGACGCTGCCCTGTGGGACGCCTGCTTTAACTGGATGATATGTAGAGAGTTGGTTATTGTATTTTGCAGTGAAATAACGGTCGGTGAGATATGACTTTATCTAAAGAGAATAGGTAGTCGGTAACAGTTGCTTTAATTTATATGATACACCGACATGCCACACGTTATCAAACGCCTGTTTGACGTCTAGGAAGGCTGCAAGTACAAAAGTGTTTCTCTTCTAGGCTCGTAGCTATTGAATTGACGATTCTTGTGGGCTTGTTGTACTGTCGAGTGTTGGTCCGTGAATCCGAATTGATGAGTTGGTATCAGGGTAGTCATCTCCAAATCTTCTTGAAGTCTTCGTAGGAGGAGCCTTTCAAACAGTTTTCCTGGCAGGGGCAACAGGCTAATCAGTCGATAAGGGTTGGGTAGATGAGATGGTTTGCCTGGTTTAAGTATCATTAGGACCTGAGCACATTTCCACAACATGGGAAAGTAAGACAGACTGAGAATCCGGTTGAAGATAGTGGTCAGTAGAACGACAGCTTTTCTTGGGAGATGCTTTAGGATTTATGCTGTGATTAAATCGTACCCTGGCGCTTTGTGATATTTTAGAGCGTTAATTCCAGTACATGCCTCAGTTGGAGTAAAGGACTTGATCGGTGGTGACAACTGGTATGGGATATCCAAGAAGTTAACTAGTTCCTCAGTGTTTACTGTTGGCACTGCATCGAATGGTGAAAAAACCTCTGCTAGATAATGGGAGAATTCGTCGGCTTTCTCTTTATCAGATCGTGCCCAGCCGCCATCTAGTTTTCGTATAGGTGGTATGTTTGTTTGTGAACGTTTAAATGTTTTTGTGGCCCTCCAGATAGTGATCTTCTTTGTTTAACTTTATGATGTAATTTTCAAAAGAGAATTTTGATGTTCTTTCAACAAGGGTAGTGATGACAGGAGAGTGGTCCGAGGAAAGGTCATAGTTTTCTTCGACAAGAAAGTAGTTTCTGGAGATACCCGCAGCTATGAAGACGTCTATCAGGTCAGGGATCTTCTGAGTGTCTGTGGGTCAGTAGGTAGGTTTACCAGTTGAAAGATGTATATACTTATTGTCGTTCATTGCTCGAAACAGGTTGCCGCCTTTGGTAGTGATTAATCGTGACACCCAGTACGTGTGCTTCGCGTTCCAGTCACCCCCAGCAATAAATTTTTGGCCCAGGGTTTGAAAGAAGGTTTCGTATTGATCTGTGGAGATTCTATGACGAGTAGGGCAGTAGATGGCTGTTGCTGTATAAGACCAATGTGGGGTATTGATTCGTACACTGGTGTCTTGAAGATGTGCTGATTGGTACTTGGGTAACTCGTAATGTGAGATGCTGTTGTCACTAACAATTGCGGAACCACCATGTGCAGTACCATCGGGATGACATGCACTGTACACGGTGTAGTTAGGAATCTGGATTATAGTTCTGGCGGTAAAGTGGGTCTCCGAAATAAGCATGATATCGGTTTTTTTGTGTACTTAGCCATTATTAATGTTTATTGACGAGACTTGTTAGTAGATTTAGCATCATGGTGTTCTGTTGCATCATCTGGGCAAACATGGTCTTGAATTCTGATAGGAAGGTGGTCAGCTGCTGAGTTATCATAGAGTATGGATCATTTATTGGGTCATTTGCTGCTTGCGCATAAGACCCATTCGGAGCGTTGATAAACCTGTTGTTTATGGTCTCTGAGGCATTAGTATGAGGAAAAAAATGGTTTCGGGAGGGTGTTGAAGTGCGGTCGTGTGGTATTGGTATTGCGCTGGGGTGTGTTGTTTGATTTATTTCTTAAGTACAGTAAATCTTGATAGGCCCTGCAGCCCGGGTGGTCGCCGCCACAGAGTACACATTTTGCTGGTGTTTGTCTTGTCTTAGTACATGTGGAGGTGTTATGTGGACCACCGCATTTCACACAATTGAGTGGCTTGGTACAGTATTTCTTGGAGTGACCATAGCTTTGACATCTCGTATACTGTATTATGCCATTCTTCATTCTAGGCGGTTCGACAGTTATTATTGTTCCACAGATTGCTTTCAGTTCAAAGATTTTATGGTTGTTTTCACCGGGTACTAGGTCTACATAGAACAACGAAAGAGGTTCCTTACTTATTCTGTGTCGTATATTTAATATGTTGCGAACTTCATGACCAGCCGCTTCGAGTTCTGTTTGTATGTCTTCGGTTGGGATTGAGTGGTGAAGGTTTCTTATGACAATTCTGTAGGACCTCTCCTGCTTTAGTTGGTAGGTGTGGTGAATAATGTTTTCGTCCCTTAAGTGGGTGATTAGCTTTCTGCAAGTGTCCACAGTGAGGGCATTGATTTTTACCGTATTATCTGCTAAAGCTTTGCTATAGTATGTTTCATCATTAGTAACCTTCGCGAGATTGTCTACCATGCCTTTAAAATTGTATATAAATATTGGCGGTGGTTTTAGTTCCTTTTTTTGTTCTGTCATTGCAGTAGTTGACTCGTTTTCATTCATATTGGCGTCATTGTCAGAAAGTACTGTAAATCTGTTTTGTGTATTTGGATAAGGCTGATTTGAGTTCATATGTATATTTTCGATGGCTCGGGTTTTCCTTTTTTTGACTACTTGCCAGTCATGTGTAGTATCCTGCGTTTCTTCTTGATTAACATTAGGTGTCTGCTGTGTTGATTGCATTATGTACGACGTAGCCCCAGGTGCAGAATCCTGATTATATGCGGGAATGAAAGCTGTGTTTGGGAAAGCAATTGTTGATTGTAAATTATTTGGGTTAACGGCGAATGAATTTTGCTGGAGTGGATAAGAAGGTTGATAATGAGTACAACTGCTGTTTATATTTGGTGTCTGATTAGGAGGGCTTCCGTACGCTATATTCGCTGTGGGCTGCGTGAAATTCATTTCGCGCAAGTAAAAAGTGGTTAACCACTTACCGGTGTTATCGCCCAGGTCAGATTGGTCGAGGGGAAACCTGCCGACCTCTCACTATCACTTATCACTTTAACTTTTATCGCAGCGTCAACTAGCACGTCTTAACGCTTCAAAAGCCAAATGCTGAATCGGTTTGTGTTGTTACAATAGAATATTGCACTGCTCGATTAACTGCATTTCTAAAAGTTTCTGCAGCGTTGTTGATGTCATTTTGTGAGGCTAGGTTTATAGGGCAAGACAGCTGGTTGTTCATTGATGTTTGGAACATGTTCCAGTTTATTGGGCCGTCTATTAGTTTAGGAATTTTCGGATAATCCATGGGCGAGTAGTTAAGGACCTCAATTAGAGGTCAATGATGTGAATCGAGTTCTGTTAAGACTGTCTGTTTGATTGGAATGGTTAAGTTTTTATGTACAGTTATGTGTGTGGGAAATACGTCTAGTCCGCAGGTGCCGAGATGTGTAATGCGAGTTGAGACGCGAAGTCATTAAGTTTAACGCCGTTTGGATTAGTTTTTCTGCAGCCCCAGTTTATATGTTGTAATTTAGATGGCCTACCAATATAGTGTAGGTTCCATTCTATTGAAAATTATTTCAAGTTTTTCACATCTGAGTTGTTTGTTAAGTGATTTGTATCCACAAACTACTATTAGTGAACTGTTATTCTTTAAGATAATTTTTACAAACGTGGCTTCTATGTGATTTATATTATCTAGTTCTGTTGGTGATATCAGTAAGCTACGTTTTGCAATTATTGCCGCTCCTCCCCACGCTATTGTTGCTTCGCTGTCTTTCCTAAAAATTTGATATCCTGGTATTGTAAATTTTTCATTATTGACTAGATGCGTTTTAGTAACGCATGCTATATCTATATTACGTCTTGCGATGGATGATATAAATGTTGACCTCTGTTTCTTTAACCCATCAGCATTCCAATTGGCTAGTGTTAACTTGTGTACTGATTTATGATTACTTGCCGCCATTGAAATGCATTGGAATTATGTATTGACATTATGAAATTTTTTATTTGATCTAAATAGGTTGTTATAATTTCTAGAATATTGCTAATGATTTTAGAGATAAAGGAGTCAGTACTAGGAGCAGGTTGGTTATTATTTATTGAATTGGTATTAGCATTTGCTCGATTCCCGGTTACTATATTAGCGTAATATTTTGGGCTTGATGTAATATTCCCGGTTATAGGTGCGTTGGGGTTGGTTGATCGAATTTTGGGGGGGGGAGCTGCGTTGGCTGATTATAGGGACGGAAGTTATTGCTAAACTTTTTAATGTATGAGCATCCCCTGTAGTTCGCAGTGTGGTCTCCACCACAATTAATACACGTTGGTTTTACATCTGGGGTTTTTGACAGTTGCTGTAGTGATGATGTTCAGGACACTTACCACAGCGTGGCGGCAGATGACAGCAATTCTTGGTGTGTCCCACTGTTTTACAGTTGGAACATTGAGGCATATCACTATTTTTGCGCCGGGGTTCAACCGCAATCACACAATATAGAAATCTATTTAAGTTGAATATTTCTTTGGAGCTATCTTTTTTTTCTAATTCAACTGCTATTAGCGGCATTGGTAATTTATTCTTGTTCAATAATCTGGTCGTTTTTATAACTGGGTATTTTAATTGGCATAATTGCGAAAATATTTTTATTTCGGAGATATAAATGGGAACATTTCTTAAGATTGCGGAAATATTAGCAATTTCTGGGGACTGATAGGTATAGTAATTCACATTATCTTCATTATAATACCTAGTAAGTGCTCTGTAATTTTCAGAGCTATTTAGATTAATCCTTAGTTGGGCACCTTTATAAGAGGTGGTAAAATCTTTTTTTTTTATTATATTCTTGATGTCTTTTATAATGTTTGATAGTGCGTGCCATTTGGTAATAATATCGGTAGGATTTTTGACTTGACTGGTTCTTCGGGTAGATTAACCGTTTCACTTGTTGACTGTGGTTGATTAGGCTCATTTTATGTGATCCGCAGTGTATAAAATCTGTTTTGGGTAAGCAATAAATCGCTATTAAACATTTGTCGTTTGTTTATGTCATTCTCTAGTGATGGTAACGGTCGTTTTTATTAGTTTTGTTGAGTGTTTTAGGAGAGGTATGCTATTTCATTCAATTTGTTTATAACTTGTTAATAAATAGTACTATAGTGACAGGCTTGCGGCGATAGCGCGCTGTACAAATTGTACACTTGTTTAAATGGTTCACGATTTAAGCAGGGCCACGGCGATTAGTTAAATTAATAATAATACAGTTATATAGTTTATATGAAAGTATTAATCACTGATCTAAGCAGATCCGTTCAGTTAGAGGACTCGATCACGACTCCCAATTTAAATTTGAAAATATAATAATGTCTCTGTGTTTTGAATTCATTGCTGTCATATATTGTCACACATAACTTTCTGCTATCTCTGGCAGCTTTTTTTATATTTAAATTTATTATTCTGATGATGATGATGAAATTTATTATTTATTAAAAGCACCTGACCTCTACCAGTTCGTTGTGTGATGTTATTACATCAGGGCTAGCACTTAAAAAACAATGTTCTAAAGTCTTTACATATAAACAAATCGCAATCAGCTACATTTACATCCAACAATTATGTGAATTTTTGTATAGTGTGTCAATGTGATACAGCCTTTGTTTTCATATCTGTGTTACGATGAAACGATGTTTTCAAATGATTATGGCAAGGGGTAACAGCCCTCCGCAAACACATTTTTCCGAAAAACAGAAAACCTACTTTCAGATTTTTCCATGCCAGAAAAATCTCATCGACCTCTAGCATCAAAAGGCAGGTGTCACTAGATCACCGATACCGTCTTCCTGTATTTTGGTTTTCTTTGCAGTTCTTCTTCGGGACGCTTTTCTTTTTTGCCGTCTATTAACATTTATAATAAACCTACTTGTTTAATTTTGTGGATATTTTATAAAACTCTACGCCGGAATTGAAATGTAAAACTGCCCCGATACAAGGATTTCGGTATACCCCTCCCTGAACTAAATTATTTCTTTTGCCCCCTATGAACTTAGCAACAATTAAGATATAGATTTAAGCGATCTACTTTCCGAATGACATTGTCGGAAATTTTCACAATGTCTCTGCAGATGCCTCGTGCAATGATTGTTCGTACAGATATCCTGAAATCTTCGATTTTACGATATTCCTAGCGACAGGATTACATCCTATAGTTTAATCAATTTATACAAATTAGAGGTAAACGCTCGTGTAGTGACGTTTGCACATTCCAACTTAATATCATAACGCCCATAAGATAGTTTTCCAGTATTCGTGTTGTTATGTTCGTTTCAAATTGCTGCTTTATAGGGATTAATTTCTTAATTTAATTGCCGCTTCATAGCAATCGAAATTTTGTTCTAATGGCCGTTTGAATGTTGGTTACAGTTTCGTTATTTTGTTTGTCTTAAAAATTGAGTTATGGAAAGCCGGTTCCCTTAAACCTTGAAAGTTTTTTTTGTGCACTCGATTTGCCGATCGAAAACACTTCCAGGAATTTCTTTGGTAAACAGCGCTAGCTTGCAGGAAATCGTTGTAGGGCTCTCGGCTGTCGCATGTATTAATTTTCTTTCTAGAATATTTCAGAACATTTCGAAATATGGTGCAACCTTTTTGGGGGAATGAGGGGTCGTGTTGCGTTTTTACGTCAGTCGATTTGCCACCTTTCTTGACTCCGGACCTTCCCAAAAATTACATCTTAAGGGAAGAGCCGTAAATAAATCGAGTGGGCAGCGAGCTTGGGTCTGAGACGAACGTTCATGTAGAGCGGGTTTTCTTTCGCGGCACCTGTTAAATTAAGTATCGTACCGAATATTGCTTTAAGCAGTTAGTATCTTTTCGACAAAGTCAAGTCGGATTTATATCAGTCTTAACAGTGTAGCCTGATTACAGAACAATCAATTGCGATTGTTTCTTTTCTCGATTTCTTCGGATAAAAAGCGTTGGAACCCGTGAAAAGGTGATTGTTGGGAATAATCTGCTTCCCCATGAGCGTATCTACCCACGTTTCGTCCCCCCTAGTTTCCTGAGTCCTTCTACATTTTCCCGGACCGGAAAAATACCCCTTTCTCGACTGCACCTGCATTTGAAATCAACCCTCCCGGAATTGTGCCTGCCTCTACCGAAATTCAAGGTAAAGAACCCGTTTTTTTTTGCGCAGTGAAAAGAAACCTTTTTTTCTCGCGCAAACTTGCAAAATTATGCAAAGTTATTGAACTTGTTTTATGCAACCTAAAAGCGATCTTCAGTCGCCATTTGTTTATTGTTAATTGTAAAAAGATATTAATACTGTAATTTTCCTGTAAACTCTACGCCATTGGTCACACAGATTTATTGAAATATCCTAAATGTCGTGCGTCAACGGCGGCGAGTTTTGTTTTCTTTGACGTTCAAATATTATTTGTAAACCCATAAAAGTGCCATTTCCTGTCTTTTCTTTTTGTATCGCCATTTCAATAATTTCATTATGTTTAAAATTTACTGCCTCTTTTATTTTTGTGCTCTGTATTTGTTTGTGTAAAAATTTTGCACGCTGCAAATATATAGGAGGAGGCACAATAAAGGTAGGTTCCATTCCCGTAAGCTGTTCGCTTCTCGGCCTTCCACGAGGACCTACAAACAGCTGGATTTGGAAGGTGGCGCCCATTTATTTTGACTTACCCTGTACACAACTAGGAAGATTTCCTCCCGTAAGCGATTTTCACGAACTCCCCCTACTCCTCTGAGCTAAGCTGTAAGCCTTTTTCCATCCATCTGGTTACTGGTCGTCGAAAAAGCTCGATTGGCCCGTAACAGTGTATATAGGGTGATTCATAACGCAAGGAGGAGATTGAAAGGATAGCTAGAGGGGAACAAAATAAAGGTTTTTTTTTTTAGAAATTTTTGACCAAAGCCCAATAATAAGAAAGTTACAGAAAAAATTGGTATCCAGGTATTAAAAGCCGCTGATTATTTAATAAAACTATAAAACAGAAAGAAACAGAAAAGCAAAAGAAATTTATTACACGTCAAAATTAAGACATTTTGTTATGTGATTAGTTTCGATAAAATGGCTAATTATAGTAACGAAGAATATATAGATATGATTATTGTTTATGGAGCAGCTAAAGAATGTAGGTGTATAATACATGATTTAATTTAAAGTGGCAACAATAAAGTTTATTAAGAACTACGTTTCCATGGAAACAAGAAAACAAACGATATTATCTTTAATTCTTCTTCATTAATATCAGCGGTATTCAACAGTGGGCGTTAATTTATAAGAACTTTAACTTACTTTAATTTTCCTATGATCGAGTTTTGAACCAACCAGTGTGAACCAATTTTAATGAAATTTGGTACCTGGGCACTTCAAAGGAAGCCACTACTTTCAGTAACGAAAGAAACCCAAAGAAAATTGGAGAAGGGTTAAAACCACCCCCACCTCTGACAAATTTGTTCAGAATTTTTTTAAGATGATACGATTCTATGTTTTTCTTAAGGTGAAGACTTATTCATTAGCTTCATTTTTTGACTCTTGTAAAAACTCCGTAATTCGTATAGTTTCGAAGAAAAAAAATGATTACTCAAACACTGATAACCGATATTATTATTGCAGGTTTAATTGTATTACAAAATTTAGTTGGCCGTAGACACAAAAATAAAACAAAGGTGATAATTTTGATAGGAAACAAATTCATAATCATCTCAGTAGATTGTTGACAGTAAACTTTTCAATAATTGTTCACTGTTTGTTGCTTTTGTATTCTTTTTTGTTATTGTAACCATCGTTGCTGCTTTAATTGTTGTTGTTGTTGCTGCTGTTATTTTTGCCGCTATCAAATATGGATTTCCCTTTCAATGAGCAGACCGACATGTTATTAGTTCTTGGATACTGTCAAGGTAACTGCCGCGAGAGTGTCCGCGTGTATCAAGAGAGATATCCAAATCGAAGAATTCCAAATCACGAAACTTTTGCTCGTATCGAATGTCGTCTTCGAGAAACAGGAAGTTTGCAGCCAGCCAGATTTAACACTGGAAGACCTCGACAAGCCCGAATACCCATTGTGGAAGAAGCAGTTCTTCAAAGGATTGATAACAATCCTGAGATCAGTACCAGAATATTGCAACGTGAAACTGGGATTCCAAAAAGCACTGTAAGTCGGATCCTTGCCGATCAATTAATTCGTCCTTTTCACATCCAGCCAGCTCAAGAATTATTGCCACGAGTGACCTTCGAGTCAGCTCCATGTCAGATGATGATGATGATGATGATGATTGACCACGAATCACGTT